>PYUH01000305.1:609225-671660 GCA_016808085.1 Suaeda aralocaspica | reverse complement strand
GCTTAAATGCATAATATATGACATGATGGAGCTTTAAAAACGTGTAACAGGTTGCGTTAGTAGATGTTAGGCGCGAAAACCCCCGTAAACGCCCCGAAATGGCCATTTCACATCCCAAAGTTACCATCTCGTGTCTAAAAGTATGGAACCAAGACCTAAAAAGCTTCAATGCATAATATATGACATGATGGAGCTTTAAAAACATATAACAGGTCGTGGTTGTAGAAGTTAGGAGCGAATACCCCCTAAAAAGCCCCAAAATGGCAATTTCACGTCCCAAAGTGACCTTATCGTGTCTAATCGTATGGAACCAAGACCTAAAAAGCTTAAATGCATAATATACGACGTGATGGACTTTTAACAACATATAACAAGTCGTGTTTGTAGAAGTTAGGCGCGAAAACCCCCTAAAACGCCCCGAAATGGCCATTTCACGTTTCAAAGCCACCTATACGTGTCTAATCGTATGGAACCAAAACCTAAAATGCTTAAATGCATAATATACTACATGATGGAGCTTTAAAAAACATATAACAAGTCGCGTTTGTAGAAGTTAGGCACGAAAGCCCTCTAAAACGCCCCGATATGGCCATTTCACGTCCCAAAGTGACCTTGTCATGTCTAAATGATTTGGATTTTAAGTGGTACTCTCAAATATCACTTAGAACTCACGTGTAAGCCAATTAAATCTCCACCCTTAGATTAATTTAATTGAAAACTGATTAATTAACACTTTCCTATAATTATCTAATTAGGATCTAAATTCGTTTATCACTCTTGACTCACGAATTTATGAAAGAAACTTGAACAAATTTATTCACCATATTTGCGCAAGGAACTCGTAACTTTTGTATTGAAAATTCAATGTATGAAAACTTGTGTATATTTACAACAAATTCACAAAGCTGTTTATATAACAACCTACGACTAAGTTCTAACAACCTTCTAAGAATCTAAGACACCTAAAACACGCACAAATTGAGCTGAAATTTAGCATACAAGACAGAAATATGACTCACAAGATAAGAATGCCACATCATCACTGTATCTTGACCTTATCTTGCTAACAAATTCTAACAAACTTATCTAATCAAGAAAACATCCTAACAATTCAACTTACTAAATAATTAATTAACAAGACAATCATCACAATGAACACTAAAAATCACGAAATTAACTTGGTGCTAAAAATCTTTGAAAACCGTCAAAATTTTCGCCCATGATTGCTTTGGAAATTTTTCGCAACTATTCAAGAATTCCAAGAAACTTCAAGAAATTCTTAAAGATTCATTCTTTTAATCAAAAACCCTTCAAGAATCTATCCTCCATGTATTTTAGTATAATTATGATAATTAAGACTCCACAAGAAATGAAAGCAATGATGTCCAAAATGAGAAAACCCTATCAAGTGAAATGGGAATGGACCAAATCAACTTGTTCCCTGTAACTACCATTTGTATCCATCCTGTGAGTGCATTAATTAGTTAATAATACATCACTTATTTCATGGCTCACTCAGTGCAATGTATCAACGATCAATGGTGTTGTCTAGGAAACCACCACTAACATCCACATTGTCAATATCCTTAACCATTGTCACCCATACCTGTGATTTATCTTTATCAAACCCAATAGGATTTATTATCAGTCTAATTGGCTCATCCACTATGGGTGCACAATAAGATATTTCGCCAGTAAACAAATTCAATTCACCAAACTTATGAAACTAAGACCTAAAACACCCCGAAATGGCCATTTCACGTCCCGAAGTGACCTTGTCGTGTCTAATCCTATGAAAACAAGACCTAAAAACCTTAAATGCATAATATGTGACATGATGGAGCTTTAAAAACGTATAACAGATCTAGTTTGTAGAAGTTAGGCACAAAAAACACATAAAACGCCCCGAAATGGACATTTCACGTCCCAAAGTGACCTTGTCGTGTCTAAATGATGTCAATTTTAATTGGTACTCTCAAATATCACTCAAAATTCACGTGTAAGCCAACTAAATCTCCACTCTAGGATTAATTTAATTCAAAACTGATGAATTAACACACTCTTGCAATTAATTAATTAATTAGGATCTAAATTCGTTTATCTCTCTTGACTCACATGTTTATGGAAGAATCTTAAACAAATTTAATCACCAAATTTGCGCAAGGAACTCGTAACTTTTGTATTGAAAATTCAATGTATGAAAACTTGTGTACATTTACAAGAAATTCTCAAAGCTGTTTATATTACAACCTAAGACTAAGTTCTAACAACCTTCTAAGACTCTAAGACACCTAAAACACACACAAATTGAGCTGAAATTCGGCGTACAAGATAAGAATGCCACATCATCACTGTATCTTAACCTTATCTTGCTAACAAACTCTAACAAACTTATCTAATCGAGAAAATATCCTAACAACTTAACTAAATGATTAATTAACAAAATAATCATCAGAATTAACACCAAAAATCACGAAATTAACTTGGTGCATAAAGAACATTGGAAATCGTCAAAATTTCCGCCCAAGATTGCTTCGTCAATTTTGCGCAACTTTTCAAGAATTCCAAGAAACATCAAGAAATGCTTCAAGATTCAAACTTTTAATCATGAAACCTTCAAGAAACTATACTCCATGTGTTTTAGCATAATTTTGATGATCAAGACTCCATAAGAAATGAAAGCAATGATGTCCAAAATGAGAAAACCCTATCAAGTGAAATGGGAAAAAACTCATGGACCAAACCAACTTGTTCCCTGTAACCACCATTTGTATCTATCCTGTGAGTGCATAAATTAGTTAATAATACATAACTTATTTAATGGCTCACTACACCAGTGCAATGTATCAACGATCAATGGTGTTGTCAAGGAAACCACCACTAACACCCACATTGTCAATTTCCTTAACCAATGTCACCCATACTTGTGATTTATCTTTACCAAACCCAATAGGATTTATTATCAGGCTAATATGCTCATCCACTACTGGTGTACAATAAGATATTTCACCTGTATACAAATTCACATCACTAAACGTATGGAACTAAGAGCTAAAAGGCTTAAATCAATAATATATGACATGATGGAGCTTTACAAACATATAACAGGTACAGTTTGCTGAAGTTATGCGCGAAAACCCCCTAAAGCGCACCGAAATGGCCATTTCACGTCTCAAAGTGACCTTGTCGTGTCTCATCGTATGCAACCAAGACCTAAAAACCTTAAATGCATAATACATGACATGATGGAGATTGAAAAACATATAACAGGTCTCGTTTGTAGAAGTTAGGCGCGAAAACCCCTAAAACGCCCCGAAATGGCCATTTCACGTCCCGAAATGACCTTGTCGTGCCTAATCGTATGAAAGCAAGACCGGAAAAGCTTAAATGCATAATATATGACATGATGGAGCTTTAAAAACATATAACAGGTCTCGTTTGTAGAAGTTAGGCGCCAAAACCCCCTAAACCGCCCCGAAATGGCCATTTCACGTCCCAAAGTGACCTTGTCGTGTCTAATCGTATGGAGCCAAGACCGAAAAAGCTTAAATGCATAATATATGACATGATAGAGCTTTAAAAATATATAACAGGTCATGTTTGTAGAAGTTAGGCACGAAAACCCCCTGAAAGCCTCGAAATGGCCATTTCACGCCCCAAAGTGACCTTGTCTTGTCTAAATGATGTGGATTTTAAGTGGTACTCTCAAATATCACTCAAGACTGACGTGTAAGCCAATTTAATCTCCACTCTTGGATTAGTTTAATAAAGAAACTGATTAATTATAACACTCTTGTAATTAAATAATTAGGATCAAAATTCGTTTATATCTCTTGACTCACATATTTATGAAAGAATCTCAAACAAATTTAATCACCAAATTTGCGCAAGGAACTCGTAACTTTTGTGTTGAATATTCAATGTATGAAAACTTGTTTATATTTACAAGAAATTCTCATAGCTGTTTATATTACAACCTAAGACTAAGTTCTAACAACCTTCTAAGACTCCAAGACACCTAAAACACACACAAATTGAGCTGAAATTCGGCATACAAGACTCAAATATGACTCACAAGATAAGAATGCCACATCATCACTGCATCTTGACCTTATCTTGCTAACAAACTCTAACAAACTTATCTAATAAAGAAAATATCCTAACAACATAACTAAATAATTAATTAACAAGAAAATCATCAGAATTAACACCAAAATTCACGAAATTAACTTGGTACAAAAGAACATTGAAAATCGTCAAAATTTTCGCCCAAGATTGCTTCGTCAATTTTTCACAACTTTTCAAGAATTCCAAGAAACTTCATTAAATGCTTCAAGATTCAAAATTTTAATCAAGAAACCTTAAACAACCTATCCTCCATTTATTTTACCATAATTATGGTGACCAACACTCCACAAGAAATGAAAGCAATGATATCTAAAATGTGAAAAACCTATCAAGTGAAATGAGATAAAACTCATGGACCAAACCAACTTGTTCCCTGTAACCACTATTTGTATCCATCCTGTGAGTGTATAAATTAGTTAATAATACATAACTTATTTAATGGCTCACTCCACCAGTGCAATGTATCAACGGTCAATGGTGTTGTCTAGGAAACTACCACTAACACCCACATTGTCAATTTCCTTAACCATTGTAACCCATACCTGTGATTTATCTTTAACAAACCCAATAAGATTTATTATCAGGCTAATTGGCTCATCCACTACTGGTGTACAATAAGATATTTCACCTGTATACAAATAACAGGTACAGTTTGCAGAAGTTCGGCGCGAAAACCCCCTAAAACGCCCCGAAATGGCCATTTCACGTCCCAAAGTGATCTTGTCATTTCTAATCGTATAGAACCAAGACCTAAAAAAATTAAATGCATAATATATGACATGATAGAGCTATAAAAACATATAACAAGTCGCGTCTGTAGAAAATAGGTGCGAAAACCACCTAAAACGCCCCAAAATGGCCATTCCACGTCCCAAAGTGACTTTATCGTGTCTAAACGTATCGAACCAAGACCTAAAAAGCTAAAATGCACAATATATGACATGATGAACCTTTAAAAACATATAACAGGTCGCGTTTGTAGATGTTAGGCGCGAAATACCCCGTAAACACCCCGAAATGGCCATTTCACGTCCCAAAGTGACCTTGTCGTGTGTAATCATATGGAACCAAGACCTAAAAAGCTTAAATACAGAAAAACATATAAAAGGTCGCGTTTGTAGAAGTTAGGCGCGAAAACCCCCTAAAACGCCTCGAAATGGCCATTTCATGTCTCAAAGTGACCTTGTCGTGTCTCATCATATGGACACAAGACCTAAAAAGCTTAAATGCATAATATATGACATGATGGAGCTTTAAAAACACATAAAAGGTCGCGATTCTAGAAGTTAGGCGCGAAAACCCCTTAAAACGCCCCGTAATGGCCATTTCACGTCCTAATGTAACCTAGTTGTGTCTAATCATATGGAACCAACAGCTAAAAAGCTTAAATGCATAATATATGACATGATGGAGCTTTAAAAACAAATAACATGTCGCATTTGTAGATGTTAGTGGCGAAACCCCATAAACGCCCCGTAATGGACATTTCACGTCCCATAGTAACCTTGTCGTGTCTAAACGTATAGAACCAAGACCTAAAAGGCCTAAATGCATAATATATGACATGATGGAGCTATAAAACCATATAACAGGTCGCGTTTGTAGAAGTGAGGCGCGAAAACTTCCTGGAACGCCCCGAAATGCCCATTTCACGTCCAAAGTGACCTTGTCGTGTCTAATGATATGGAACCAAGACTTATAAAGCTTAAATGCATAATATATGACATGATGGAGCTTTAAAAACTTATAAAAGGTCGCATTTGTAGAATTTAGGCGCGAAGACCCCCTAAAACGCCCCAAAATGGCAATTTCACATCCCGAAGTGACCTTGTCGTGTCTAATCTTATAATAGCTTGACCTAAAAAGCTTAAATGCATAATATATGACATGATGGATGTTTAAAAACATATAATAGGTCTTTTTTGTAGAAAGTAGGCGCAAAAACCCCCTAAAACGCCCCGAAATGGCCAGTTCTCGTCCCAAAGTGACCTTGTCGTGTCTAATCGTATGGAGCCAAGACCGAAAAAGCTTAAATGCATTATATATGACATGATGAAGCTTTAAAAAGATATAACAGGTCACTGTTGTAGAAGTTAGGCACGAAAACCTCCTAAAAGCCTCGAAATGGCCATTTCACGCGCTAAAGTGACCCTATCGTGTCTAAATGATATTGATTTTAAGTGGTACTCTCAAATATCACCCAAAACTGACGTGTAAGCGAATTAAATCTCCACTCTTGTATTATTTTAGTTGAAAACTTATTAATTAACACACTCTTGTAATTAATTAATTAGGATCTAAATTCGTTTATCACTCGTGACTCACAAATTTATGAAAGAATCTTAAACAAATTTAATCACCAAATTTACGCAAGGAACTCGTAACTTCTGTATTGAAAATGCAATGTATGAAATCTGTGTATGTTTACAAGAAATTCTCAAACCTGTTTATATTACAACCTAAGACTAAGTTCTAACAACCTTCTAAGACTCTAAGACACTTAAAACACACACAAATTGAGCTCAAATTCAACATTCAGGACTCAAATATGACTCACAAAATAAGAATGCCACATCATCGCTGCATCTTGACCTTATCTTGCTAACAAACTCTAACAAACTTATCTAATCAAGAAAATATCCTAATGATATACGTGTTTTATGTTGTGTTTTTCCCTCATTTTCGGTTGATTCTTGTGCTAAATAGCTAAGTTTGTGGCTTTATTTTTATTAAATATCGTATTTCGATGTTAAGTCATGTTTTGTATTGGTTTTAGCATCTTTAGTTGACTTTTGGAACCTTTTACGGTTATTTTATACTCTTTCGGTCATTATGCGTGGTTTTCGATGTTGTTTTATATGTTTCAGGAGCGTAATAGAGAGTTATGAAGTCATTAGAAGCTAAAACGAGTCAAAAAGCACTTTCCTCGGGATGCGTGCCAAGTCACGAGAAGTCACGAATGAGATTCGAAGAATCGAGCGAAGAATTGAAGCAAGATCATCGAAATGTCGTTCATCATTGTTCATGCGGGCGCAGCCTTTAAAGCTTCTCTGACCTATGCGCCCGCAACATAGATCAGAGAACTCATAAGTCCCAAAATTGAAGACCTACGGGCACAGGGAAGGAGTCGTTTTTGTTCCCCGCGGGCGCAGGAGAAGGGTTTTGTGCTCCGACTTTTTTTTCCGTGCGGTTTTGCTTCGTGGGTTTTAATTAATTAAAAACACAAATCCTATATATACTCTATGAAAAGGGGGCACGACTCTACTTAGTTTTTATCATATTTTTAGACCTAGGAATCAAAAATTACTTGTTCTCTCTAGAATTTTAGGATTAGTTACTTTGTTCAACAATTCAAGCTTTCGATTAATGCAATTCAATCTTTATTTTGGTAATTTCTTTCCTTATGCCTTTTAATTCTTTTAAATTCATGATTCTCTTTAATTTCTTAGTTTTTAGTTTAGATTATTTAGTTTTGCTATTTTGATTCTTAATATAGTTTTATTAGAATTAATTTAGTTTTAATTAATTCTTAGTTCATGATCATGTTGTTTGATTTCAATTTTGCTTTTGTTCCCTTAATTACGAATGAGTAGTCGTTTTCTCTAGGGTTAGGGGATCTTTGATCATGATTTGAATTTAATTTATGTTTTCTAATTAGTTCTTGGCTTTTAATTGAATTCCTAATATTGATTTCTAGTGATTGCAATTAAATTGTGGCCAAATTTAGTTGTAAGTTAGGTTGTCGTTGAAATCGAGGCCGAGAGGTAAGATTACCACAATTAGACCACTGAATAATAGGCAAAAACGAATTTATGCGAGCGAGAGCCAGTAAAGGAGTTTTGAGGGAGTCTAAGTTCGAGAGAATTAGTGAGCCCTAGTTCAATGAATGTCAATGAATTAATTAGTGAGCGTTAATTGAGTTTGTTGATTGATCATAGTGAACCGATAGCCCTAGGTTTCTATTAATAGAGTTTATTCGATAATTTCCCGTCATTTCCTTAGTTTCAATTCTTAGTCTTCTTAGTTTTGGAAACCATTTACCGAAATTTCCACCAAGGACCTTTACACGCTTTAGGCTTTTTCAGAACTAGTAGAATTTAATAGCTTCCCTAAGGATTCGATCCCTACTTCCCTAGCTATATTAGTTACAGTTGTTCAGTTATTTTTGAGAGGTGTGCGATAGGTTGTTCACCTAACAACTTAACTAAATAATTAATTAACAAGATAATCATCAGAATTAACACTAAAAATCACGAAATTAACTTGGTGCATAAGAACATTGAAAATCGCCAATTTCGGCCCAAGATTGCTTCATTAATTTTGCGCAGCTTTTCAAGAATTCCAAGAAACTTCAAGAAATGCTTCAAGATTCAAACTTTTAATCAAGAAACCTTCAAGAACCTATCGTCCATGTATTTTAGCATAATTATGATGATCAAGACTCCACAAGAAATGAAAGCAACGATGTCCAAAATGAGAAAACCCTATCAGGTAAAATGGGAAAAAACTCATGGACCAAACCAACTTGTTCCTTGTAACCACCATTTGTATCCATCCTGTGAGTGCATTAATTAGTTAATAATACATAACTAATTTAATGGCTCACTCCACTAGTGAATGTATCAACTATCAATGGTGTTGTCTAGGAAGCCACCACTAACACCCACATTGTCAATTTCCTTAAGCACTAATACCAATACCTGTGATTTATCTTTATCAAACCCAATAGGATTTATTATCAGGCTAATTGGCTCATCCACTATTGGTGTACAATAAGATATTTCACCTGTATACAAATTCACCTCACTAAACGTACAGAACTAAGACCTAAAAGGCTTAAATGCATAATATATGACATGATGGAGCTTTAAAAACATATAACAGGTCACGTTTGTAGAACTTAGTCGCGAAAACCCCCTAAAACAACCCGAAATGGCCATTTCATTTCCCAAAATGATACTGTTGTGTCGAATCGTACAGAACCAAGACCTAAAAAGCTTAAATGCATAATATATGACTTGATGGAGCTTTAAAAACATATAAAAGGCCGCGTTTCTAGAAGTTAGGCGCGAAAACCCTTAAAACGCCCCGTAATGGCCATTTCACGTCTCAAAGTAACCTATTCGTGTCTAATCGTATGGAACCAAGACCTAAAAACCATAACTGCATAATATATGACATGATGGAGCTTTAACAACATATAATAGGTCGCATTTGTAGAAGTTAGTGGCGAAAACCCCATAAACGCCCCGTAATGGCCATTTCACGTCCCAAAGTAACCTTGTCGTGCCTAAACGTATGGAACCAAGACCTAAAAGGATTTAATGCATAATATATGGCATGATGGAGCTTTAAAAACATATAAGAGGTCGTATTTGTTGAAGTTAGATGGGAAAACCCCCTAAAACGCACTAAAATGGCCATTTCACGTCAAAGTGACCTTGTCGTGTCTAATCATATGGACCCAAGACCTAAAAAGCTTAAATGCATAATATATGACATGATGGAGCTTTAAAAACATATAACAGGTTGCGTTTCAAGAGTTCACCGCGAAAATCCCTTAAAACGCCCCGAAATGGCCATTTCACGTCCCAAAGAAACCTTGTCGTGTCTAATCGTATGGAACCAAGACCTAAAAAGCTTAAATGCATAGTATATGACATGATGGAGCTTTAAAAACATACGAAAGGTCGCTTTTGTAGAAGTTAGGCGCGAAAACCCCCTAAAACGCCCCGAATTGGCCATTTCACGTCTCAAAGTGACCTTGTTGTGTCTCATCATATGGAACCAAGACCTATAAATCTTAAATGCATAATATATGACATGATGGAGCTTTAAAAACATATAATAGGCCACTTTTGCAAAAGTTAGGCGCGAAAACCCCCTAAAACGCCCCGAAATGGCCATTTCACATCCCAAAGTTACCTTGTCATGTCTAATCGTATGAAACCAAGACCTAAAAAGCATAAATGCATAATATATCACATGATCGAGCTTTAAAAACATATAAAAGGTTCGTTTGAAGAAGTTAGGCGCGAAAACCCCCTAAAACGCCCCAAAATGCCCATTTCACGACCCAAAGTTACCTTGTCGTGTCTAATCATATGTAACCAAGACCAAAAAAGCTGAAATGAAAAATATATGACATGATGGAGCTTTAAAAACATATAATGGGCCGCGTTTCTAGAAGTTGGGCACGAAAACCCCTTATAACTCCCCGAAATTTCCATTTCACGTCCCAAAGTAACCTTGTCGTGTCTAATCTTATGGTACCAAGACATAAAAGGCTTAAATACATTATATATGACATGATGGAGCTTTAAAAACATATAACAGGTCGCTTTTGTAGAAGTTAGGCGCGAAAACCCCCTAAAACACCCCAAAATGGCCATTTCACGTCCCAAAGTTACCTTGTCCTGTCTAATTGTATGGAACCAAGACCTAAAAGGCTTAAATGCATTATATATGACATGATGGTGCATTAAAAGCATATAACAGGTCACTTTTGAAGAAGTTAGGCGCCAAAACCCCCTAAAAAACGCCCCGAAATGGCCATCTCACATCGCAAAGTTACCTTGTCATGTTTAATCGTATGGAACCAAGACCTAAAAAGCTTAAATTCCTAATAAATGACATGATAGAGCTTGAAAACCATATAACAGGTCGCGTTTGTATAAGTTAGGCGCGAAATCCCCCTAAAACGCCTCGTAATGGCCATTTCAAGTCCCAAAGTGACCTTGTCGTGTCTAAACGTATGGAACTAAGACCTGAATGGCTTAAATGCATAATACATGACATAACAGAGCTTTACAAACATATAATAGGTCGCGTTTGTAGAAGTTAGTCCCCAAAACCCCCTAAAACGCCCCCAAATTGCCATTTCACGTACCAAAGTGACCTTGTCGTGTCTAAACATATGGCACTTAGACCTAACAGGGTTAAGAGCATAATATATGACATAATGGAGAATTAAAAACATATAACAGGTCGTGATTGTAGAAGCTAGGCTCGAAAAACTCCTAAAACACCCCGAAATGGCCATTTCACGTCCCAAAGTGACCATGTCGTTACTAAACGAATGGAACCAAGACCAAAACGGCTTGAATGCATAATATATCACATGATAGAGCTTTAAAATCATATAACTAGTCGCGTTTGTAGAAGTTAGGCGCGAAAACCCCGTAAAACGCCTTAAAATGGCCATTTCACATCCCAAAGTGACCTTGTCGTGTCTAAACGTATGGAACTAAGACCTGAATGGCTTAAATGCATAGTATATGACATAAAGCAGCTTTACAAACATATAATAGGTCGCGTTTGTAGAAGTTAGGCCCCAACACCCCCTAAAACGCACTCAAATTGTTATTTCACGTCCCAAAGTGACCTTGTCGTGTTTAAACGTATGGAACTAAGACCTAACAGGGTTAAAAGCATAATATATGACATAATGAAGATTTAAAAACATATAACAGGTTGTGTTTGTAGAAGATCGGCGCGAAAAACTCCTAAAACGCCCCGAAATTGCCATTTCACGTCCCAACGTGACCATGTAGTGACGAAACGAATGGAACCAAGACCAAAACAACATAAATGCATAATATATCACATCATGGAGCTTTAAAAACATATAACTGGTCGCGTTTGTAGAAGTTAGGCGCATAAACCCCCTAAAACGCCTTAAAATGGCCATTTCACATCCCAAAGCGACCTTGTCATGTCTAAACGTATGGAACTAAGACCTAGAGGGCTTCCAAGCGTAATATATGAGATGATGGAGCTTTAAAAACATATAACACGTCGTGTTTGTAGAAGTAACGTGCCAAAAACCCCTAAAATGCCCCGAAATGGCCATTTCACGTCCCAAAGTGACCTTGTCGTGCCTATACGAATGGAACCAAGACCTAAACACCTTTAATGCATAATATATCACATGATGGAGCTTTAAAAACATATAACTGGTCGCGTTTGTAGAAGTTAGGCGCGAAATCCCGCTGAAACACCCGGAAATGGCCATTTTACGTCCCAAAATGACCTTGTCGTTTCTAATCATATGGATCCAAGACCTAAAAAGCTGAAATGTATAATATATGACATGATGGAGCTTCAAAAACATATAACGGATCGCGTTTGTAGAAGTTGGGCGCGAAAACCCCTTAAAATGCCCCGAAATGGCCATTTCACATCCCAAAGTGACCTTGTCGTGTCTAAACGTATGGAACCAAGACCTAAAAGGCTTAAATGCATAATATATGACATGAGGAGATTTAAAAATGTATAACAGGTAATGTTTGTAGAAGTTAGGTGTGAAAACCCCTAAAACGCCATAAAATGGCCATTTCACATCCCAAAACGACCTTGCCGTGTCTAATCGTATGGAACTAAGACCTAAAGGGATTAAAAGCATAATATATGACATAATAGAGCTTTAAAAACGTATAGCACGTCGCGTATGTAGAAGTTACGCGCGAAAACCCCCTAAACACCCCGAAATGGTCTTTCATGTCCCAAAGTGACCTTGTCGTGTCTGAATGAATGGCACCAAGACCTAAAAGGCTTAAATGCATACTATATGAGATGATCGACCTTTAAAAACATATAACTGGTCGCGTTTGTAGAATTTAGGCGCGAAAAACCCCAAAAACGCCCCAAAATGCCCATTTTACGTCCCAAGTTACCTTGTCGTGTCTAATCTTATGGAACCATGACCTAAAAGGCTTAAATGCATTATTTATGACATTATGGAGTTTCAAAAGTATATAACAGGTCGCTTTTTTTTTTAGTTAGGCGCGAAAACCCCCTAAAACACCCCAAAATGGCCATTTCACGTCCCAAAGTTACCTTGTCCTGTCTAATTGTATGGAACCAAGACCTAAAAATCTTAAATGCATTATATATGACATGATGGAGCATTAAAAACATATAACAGGTCACTTTTGAAGAAGTTCGGCGCGAAAACCCCCTAAAGCCCCGAAATGGGCATCTCACATCGCAAAGTTACCTTGTCATGTTTAATCGTATGGAACCAAGACCTAAAAAGCTTAAATTCATAATAAATGACATGATAAAGCTTGAAAAACATATAACAGGTCGCGTTTGTATAAGTTAGGCGCGAAATTCCCCTAAAACGCCTCAAAATGGCCATTTCAAGTCCCAAAGTGACCTTGTCGTGTCTAAACGTATGGAACTAAGACCTGAATGGCTTAAATGCATAATACATGACATAACAGAGCTTTACAAACATATAATAGGTCGCGTTTGTAGAAGTTAGGCCCCAAAACCCCCTAAAACGCCCTCAAATTGCCATTTCACGTACCAAAGTGACCTTGTCGTGTCTAAACGTATGGTACTAAGACCTAACAGGGTTAAGAGCATAATATATGACATAATGGAGAATTAAAAACATATAACAGGTCGTGTTTGTAGAAGCTAGGCTCGAAAAACTACTAAAACGCCCCGAAATGGCCATTTCACGTCCCAAAGTGACCATGTCGTTACTAAACGAATGGAACCAAGACCAAAACGGCTTAAATGCATAATATATCACATGATGGAGCTTTAAAGTCATATAGCTAGTCGCGTTTGTAGAAGTTAGGCGCGAAAACCCCCTAAAACGCCTTAAAATGGCCATTTCACATCCCAAAGTGACCTTGTCGTGTCAAAACGTATGGAACTAAGACCTGAATGGCTTAAATGCATAGTATATGACATAAAGCAGCTTTACAAACATATAATAGGTCGCGTTTGTAGAAGTTAGGCCCCAACACCCCCTAAAACGCACTCAAATTGTTATTTCACGTCCCAAAGTGACCTTGTCGTGTTTAAACGTATGGAACTAAGACCTAACAGGGTTAAAAGCATAATATATGACATAATGAAGATTTAAAAACATATAACAGGTTGTGTTTGTAGAAGATCGGCGCGAAAAACTCCTAAAACGCCCCGAAATTACCATTTCACGTCCCAACGTGACCATGTAGCGACTAAACGAATGGAACCAAGACCAAAACAGCTTGAATGCATAATATATCACATCATGGAGCTTTAAAAACATATAACTGGTCGCGTTTGTAGAAGTTAGGCGCATAAACCCCCTAAAACGCCTTAAAATGGCCATTTCACATCCCAAAGCGACCTTGTCGTGTCTAAACTTATGGAACTAAGACCTAGAGGGTTTCCAAGCATAATATATGAGATGATGGAGCTTTAAAAACATATAACACGTCGTGTTTGTAGAAGTAAGGTGCGAAAAACCCCTAAAACGCCCCGAAATGGCCATTTCAAGTCCCAAAGTGACCTTGTCGTGCCTATACGAAAGGAATCAAGACCTAAACGCCTTAAATGCATAATATATCACATGATGGAGCTTTAAAAACATATAACTGGTCGCGTTTGTAGAAGTTAGGCGCGAAATCCCGCTAAAACACCCGGAAATGGCCATTTTACGTCCCAAAATGACCTTGTCGTTTCTAATCATATGGATCCAAGACCTAAAAAGCTGAAATGTATAATATATGACATGATGGACCTTCAAAAACATATAACGAGTCGCGTTTGTAGAAGTTGGGCGCGAAAACCCCTTAAAACGCCCCGAAATGGCCATTTCACATCCCAAAGTGACCTTGTCGTGTCTAAAAGTATGGAACCAAGACCTAAAAGGCTTAAATGCATAATATATGACATGAGGAGATTTAAAAATGTATAACAGGTAATGTTTGTAGAAGTTAGGTGTGAAAACCCCTAAAACGCCATAAAATGGCCATTTCACTTCCCAAAACGACCTTGTCGTGTCTAATCGTATGGAACTAAGACCTAAAGGGATTAAAAGCATAATATATGACATAATGGAGCTTTAAAAACGTATAGCACGTCGCGTATGTAGAAGTTACGCGCGAAAACCCCCTAAACGCCCCGAAATGGTCTTTCAATTCCCAAAGTGACCTTGTCGTGTCTGAATGAATGGCACCAAGACCTAAAAGGCTTAAATGCATAATATATGAGATGATAAACCTTTAAAAACATATAACTGGTCGCGTTTGAGGAAGTTAGGCGCGAAAACCCCCAAAAACGCCCCAAAATGCCCATTTTACGTCCTAAGTTTCCTTGTCGTGTCTAATCTTATGGAACCAATACCTAAAAGGCTTAAATGCATTATTTATGACATTATGGAGTTTCAAAAGTATATAACAGGTCGCTTTTTTTGAAGTTAGGCGCGAAAACCCCCTAAAATACCCCAAAATGGCCATTACACGTCCCAAACTTACCTTATACTGTTTAATCGTATGGAACCAGGATCTAAAAGGCTTAAATGCATTATATATGACATGATGGAGCTTTAAAATCATATAACAGGTCGCTTTTGTAAAAGTTCGGCGCGAAAACCCCCTAAAACGCCCCGAAATGGCCATTTCATGTCCCAAAGTGAGCTTGTCATGTCTAATAGTATGGAACCAAAACCTAAAAAGCTTAAATGCATAATATATGACATGATATTTCATGTCCCAAAGTGAGCTTATCATGTCTAATAGTATGGAACCAAAACCTAAAAAGCTTAAATGCATAATATATGACATAAGGGAGCTTGAAAAACATACAACAGGTCGAGTTTGTAGAAGTTAGGCGCGAAATCCCCCTAAAACGCCCTGAAATGTCCATTTGACGTCCCAAATTGACCTTATCGTGTCTAAACGTATGGAACTAAGACCTGAATGGCTTAAATGCATCTTATATGACATGATGGAGCGTTACAAACATATAATAGGTCGCGTTTGTAGAAGTTAGGCATCAAAACCCGCTATAACGCCCTCAAATGGCCATTTCACGTCCTAAGGTGATCTTGTCGTGTCCAAACGTATGGAAATAAGACCTAAAAGCATTAAAACTATAATATATGACATAATGGAGATTTAAAAACATATAACAGGTCCTGTTTGTAGAAGTTAGGCGCGAATAACCCCAAAAACGCCCCGATATGGCCATTTCACATCCCAAAGTGACCTTGTCGTGCCTAAATGAATGGAACCAAGACCTAAACGGCTTAAATGCTTAATACATCACATGATGGAACTTTAAAAACATATAACTGGTCGCGTTTGTAGAAGTTAGGCGCAAAATCCCAAAGTGACCTTGTCGTGTCTAAACTTATGAAACTAAGACCTGAAAGGCTTAAATGCATAATATATGACATGATGGAGCTTTATAAACATATAATAGGTCGGGTTCATAGAAGTTAGGCACCAAAACCCCCTAAAACGCCCTCAAATGGCCATTTCACGACCCAAAGTGACCTTGTCGTGTCTAAACTTATTGAACTAAGACATAAAGGGCTTAAAAGCATAGTATATGAAATAATGGAGCTTTAAAAACATATAACATGTCTCGTTTGTAGAAGTTAGGCGCAAAAACACCCTAAAACGCCCTCAAACGGCTACTTCACGTCCCAAAGTGACCTTGTCATGTCTAAACATACAGAACTAAGACCTAAAAGGATTAAAAGCATAATATATGACAGAGGGGAGATTTAAAAACATATAACAGGTCGTGTTTGTAGAAGTTAGGCGCGAAAACCTCCTAAAATGCCCCGCAATGGCCATTTCACGTCCCAAAGTCACCTTGTTGTGTCTAAACGAACGGAACAAAGAGCTAAACGGCTTAAATGCATAATATATCACAAAATGGAGCTTTAAAAACATAAAACTGGTCGCATTTTTTAGAAGTTAGGTGCGAAAACCCCCTAAAACACCCTGAAATGGCAATTTTACGTCCTAAAGTGAGCTTATCGTTTCTAATCATATGGAACCAAGACCTAAAAAGCTGAAAAGTATAATATATGAAGTGATGGAGCTTTAAAAACATACAATAGGTCGCTTTTGTAGAAGTTGGGCGCGAAAACCCCTTAAAACGCCCCGAAATGGCCATTTCACGTCCCAAAGTAACCTTGTCGTGTCGAATTATATGGAACCAAGACCTAAAAGGCATAAATGCATTATATATGACATGATGGAGTTTTAAAAATATATAACAGGTCGCTTATGTTGAAGTTAGGCGCGAAAACCCCCTACAACGCCCTAAAATGGAGAATTCACGTCCCAAAGTTACCTTGTCCAGTCTAATCGTATGGAACCAAGACCTAAAAGGCTTAAATGTATTATATATGACATGACGGAGCTTTAAAAACATAAAATAGGTCGCTTCTGTAGAAGTTAGGAGAGAAAACCCCCTAAAACGCCCCCAAATGGCTATTTCACGTCCCAAAGTTACCTTTTCGTGTTTAATCGTATGGAACCATGACCTAAATAGCTTAAATGCATAATATATGACATGATAGAGCTTGAAAAAATATAACAGGTCGCGATTATAGATGTTAAGCGCGAAATCCCCCTAAAACGCCCCAAAATGGCCATTTCAAGTCCCAAATTGACCTTGCCGTGTCTAAATGTATGGAACTAAGACGTGAAAGGCCTAAATGCATAATATATAACATGATGGAGCTTTACAAACATATAATAGGTCGCGTTTGTAGAAGTTAGGCACCAAAAACCCCCTAAAACGCCATGAAATGGCCATTTCACGTCCCAAAGTGACCTTGTCGTGTCTAAACATATGGAATTAATACCTAAAAGGATTAAAAGCATAATATGTGACATAATGGAGATTTAAAAACATATAACAGGTCGTGTTTGTAGAAGTTAGGCTCGAAAACCCCCTAAAATGCCCCGCAATGGCCATTTCACGTCCCAAAGTGACGTTGTCGTGTCTAAACGTATGGAACCAAGACCTAAAAGGCTTAAATGCAAAATATATGAAATAATGAAGCTTTAAAAACATAGAACTGGTCGCGTTTGTAGAAGTTAGGCGCGAAAACCCCCTAAAACGCCTCGAAATGACCATTTCACATCACAAAGTGACCTTGTCTCTTCTAATCAAATGAAACCAACACCTAAAAATATAAAATGCATAATATAAGGCATGATGGAGCTTTATTAACATATAACAGGTCGCATTTCTAGAAGATGAGCGCGAAAACCCCTTAAAACGTTCCAAAATGGCCATTTCACGGCCTAAAGTAACCTTGTCGTGTCTAATCATATGAAACCAAGACCTAAAAGGCTTAAATGCATTATAAATAACATGATGGAGCTTTAAAAACATATAACAGGTCGATTTCGTAGAAGTTAGGCGTGAAAACCCACAAAAACGCCCCGAAATTGCCATTTCACGTCCCCAATTGACCTTGTCGTTTCTAATCGTATGTAACTAAGACCTAAAAAGCTTAAATGCATAATATATGACATGATGGATCTTTAAAAATATATAATAGGTCGCGTATGTAGAAGTTAGGAGCGAAATCCCCCTAAAACGCCCCGAGATGGCAATTTTACGTCCCAAATTTACCTTTCCATGTCTAATCGTATGGAACCAAGAGCAGAAAAGCTTAAATGCCTTATAAATTACATGATGGAGCTTTAAGAGCATATAACAGATCGCGTTTGTAGAAGTTACGCCCCTTCACCCCCTAAAATGCCCCGAAATGGCCATTTCACGTCCTAAAGTGACCTTGTCGTGTCTAAACGTATGGAACCAAGACCTAAATGGCTGAAATGCATAATCTATGACATGGTGGAGCTTTAAAAACATATAACTAGTCGCGTTTGTAGATGTTAGGCTCAAAAACCCCCTAAAACGCCCCGAAATAGCCTTTTCATGTCCCATAGCGACCTTGTCGTGTCTAATCGTATGGAAGCAAGACCTAAAAAGCCGAAATGCATATATGACAAGATAGAGCTTTAAAAACATTTAACGGGTCGTGTTTCTAGAAGTTAGGCGCCAACACTCCTTAAAACACCCCGAAATGGCCATTTCACATACCTAAGTAACCTTGTCGTGTCTAAACGTATGCAACCAAGACCTTAAAGGCTTAAATGCATAATATATGACATGATGGAACTTTATAAAGATATAACAGGTGGCGTTTGGAAATTTAGGCGCGAAAAACACATGATAGAGCTTTAAAACACATAATACGCGGCGTTTGTAGTGGCCATTTCACGTCTCAAAGTGACCTTGTCATGTCTAAACGTATGGAACCATGACCTAAAACGCTGATATGCATAATATATGACATGATGGAGCTTTAAATACATATATCTTGTCGCGTTTGTAGAAGTTAGGCGTGAAAAGCCACTAAAACACCCCCAAATGGCCCCTTCACGTCCCAAAGTGACCTTGTCTTGTCTAAACGTATGGAACCAAGACCTAAAAGGCTTAAATGCATAATATATGACATGATGGAGCTTTTAAAACATATAACAAGTTGCGTTTATAGAAGTTAGGCGCGAAAACCCCCTAAAACGCCCTAAAATGGCCATTTCACGTCCCAAAGTGACCTTGTTGTGTCTAAACGTATGGAACCAAGTTCTAAAAGGCTTAAATGCATAATATATGACATGATGGAGCTTTAAAAACATATATTAGGTCGAGTTGTAGAATTTAGGCGTGAAAACCCCCTAATACGCCCTGAAATGGCCATTTCACGTCCCAAAGTGACCTGGTCGTGTCTAAACGTATGGCTTGATGTAGAGGGGTACCTATGTATGCCTATGCTCTTAGATATATATTTATTTACATTTTTATAATACATACTCGATTTACATGCTTATCTATTTAAAATGCAACTTTATAATGCAATTTCGATTTTTACAATGTAACTCGACTCATTACATTGCATAATATATGACATAGGGGAGATTTAAAAACATATAAAAGGTCGTGTTTGTAGAATTTAGGAGCGAAAACCCCCTAAAATGCCCCGCAATGGCCATTTCACGTCCCAAACTGACCTGGTCGTGTTTAATGGAATGGAACAAAGACCTAAACGGCTTAAATGTATAATATATGAAGTGATGGAGCTTTAAAAACATACAATGGGTCGCCTTTGTAGAAGTTGGGCGCGAAAACCCTTTAAAACGCCCCGAAATGGCCATTTTACATCCCAAAGTGACCTTATCGTTTCTAATCATATGGAACCAGGACCTAAAAGGCATAAATGCATTATATATGACATGATGGAGTTTCAAAAATATATAACAGGTCGCTTTTGTAGAAGTTAGGCGCGAAAACCCCCTAAAACGCCCACAAATGGCCATTTCACGTCCCAAAGTTACCTTTTCGGGTTTAATCGTACGGAACCAAGACCTAAATAGCTTAAATGCATAATATATGACATGATGGAGCTTGAAAAACATAAAACGGGTCGTGTTTATAGATGTTAGTTGCGAAATCACCCTAAAACGCCCCAAAATGGACATTTCACGTCCCAAAGTGACCTTGTCGTGTCTAAACGTATGGAACTAAGACGTGAAAGGCCTAAATGCATAATATCTGACATGGTGGAGCTTTACAAACATATAATACGTCGCGTTTGTAGAAGTTAGGCACCAAAACCCCCTAAAACGCTCTGAAATGGCCATTTCACGTCCCCAAGTGACCTTGTCGTGTCTAAAGTTTTCACTCTAAACGTGTAGAACTATGACCTAAAAGGATTAAAAGCGTAATATATGACATAATGGAGATTTAAAAACATATAACAGGTCGTGTTTGTAGAAGTTAGGCATGAAAACCCCCTAAAGTGCCCCGCAATGGCCATTTCACGTCCCAAATTGACCTTGTCGTGTCTAAACGAATTGAACCAAGACCTAAACGGCTTAAATGCATAATATATCACATAATGGAGCTTTAAAAACATATAACTGGTCGCGTTTATAGAAGTTAGGCGCGAGAACCCCCTAAAACTCCCTGAAATGGCTATTTTACGTCCCAAAGTGACCTTGTCGTTTCTAACCATATGGAACCAAGACCTAAAAAGCTTAAATGTATAATATATGAAGTGATGGAGCTTTAAAAACATATAACTGGTCGCGTTTGTAGAAGTTGGGCGCGAAAACCCATTAAAACGTCCCGAGATGGCCATTTCACATCCCACAGTGACCTTATCGTGTCTAAGCGTATGGAACCAAGACAGAAAAGGCTTAAATATATAATATATGACATGATGGAGCTTTAAAAATGTATAAAAGGTCGCATTTGTAGATGTTAGGCGCGAAAACCCCTTAAAACGCCTTAAAATGGCCATTTCACATCCCAAAGCGACCATGTCGTGTCTAATCGTATGGAACGAAGACTTAAAAAGCTTAAATGCAAAATATGACATGATGGAGCTTTAAAAACATATAACAGTTCGCTTTTCTAGGATTTAGGCGCGAAATCCCCCAAAACGACCCGAAATGGCCATGTTAGGTCCCAAAGTGACTTTTTCGTTTCTAATCGTATGGATTCATGACCTAAAAGCATTAAATGCATAAAATATCACATGATGGAGCTTTAAAAACATATCACAGGTCGCGTTTGTAGAAGTTTGGCCCGAAAACCCCTTAAAACACTCTGAAATGGCCATATGGAACCAAGACCTAAAAGGCTTAAATGCATAATATAAGTGATGATGGGTCTTTAAAAACATATAATTGGTCGCGTTTGTTGAAGTTAGGCGCGAAAACCCCCTGAAACGCCCCGAAATGCCTATTTTACATCCCAAAGTTACCTTGTTGTGTCTAATCATACGGAACCAAGACCTAAAAAGCTGAAATGCAAAATATATGACATGATGGAATTTTAAAAACATATAACGGGTCGCGTTTCTAGGAGTTGGGCTCGAAAACCACTTCAAACGCCCCGAAATGGCCATTTCACGTCCCAAAGGAACCTTGTCGTGTCTAATAGAATTTAACCAAGACGTAAAAGGCTTAAATGCATTATATATGACATGATAGAGCTTTAAAAACATATAAGAGGTCGTTTTGTAGAAGTTAGGCGCGAAAACCCCCTAAAAGGCCTTGAAACGGCTATTTCACGTCCCGAAGTTCAGTTGTCGTCTTTAATCGTATGGAACCAAGACCTAAAAAGCTTAAATGCATAATATATGACATGATGGAGCTTGAAAAGTATATAACAGGTCGCTTTTGTAGAAGTTAGGCACGAAAACCCCCTAAAACGCCCTGAAACGGCTATTTCGCGTCCTGAAGTTACCTTGTCGTGTTTAACCGTATGGAACCAAGACCTAAAAAGCTTAAATTCTTAATATATGACATGATGGAGCTTGAAAAACATGAAAAGGTCACGTTTATAGAAGTTAGGCGAGAAATCCCCCTAAAACGCCTTGAAATGGCGATTTCACGTCCCAAGGTGACCTTGTCCTGTCTAAACTTATGGAACTACGACCTAAAAGGATTAAAAGCACAATATATGACATAATGGAGATTTAAAAACATATAACAGGTCCTATTTGCAGAAGTTAGGCGCGAAAAACCCCAAAAACGCCCCGAAATGGCCATTTCACGACCCAAAGTGACCTTATCGTGTCTAAACGTACGGAACCAAGACCTAAACGGCTTAAATGCATAATATATCACAAGATGGAGCTTTAATAACATATAACTGGTCGCGTTTGTAGAAGTTAGGCGCGAAAACCCCTTATAACGCCCCGAAATGGCCATTTCACATCCCAAAGTGACTTTGTCGTATCTAAACGTATGGAACCAAGACCTAAAAGGCTTAAATGCATAATATATGACATGATGGAGCTTTAAAAACATAAAAAAGGTCGCGTTTGTAGAATTTAGGCGCGAAATCCCCCCAAAACGCCTCGAAATGACCATTTCACATCCCAAAGTGACCTTGTCGTGTCTAACCGTATGGAACTAAGACCAGAATGGCTTAAATGCATAATATAAGACATGATGGAGCTTTACAAACATATAATAGGCCGCGTTTATAGGAGTTAGGCACCAAAACCGCCTAAAACCCCCTTAAATGGCCATTTCACGTCCCAAGGTGACCTTGTCGTGTCTAAATGTATGGAACTAAGACCTAAAACGATTAAAAGCATAATATATGACATAATTAGATCTAAAAACATATAACAGGACCTGTTTGTAGAAGTTTGGCGCGAAAAACCCCTAAAACGCCCTGAAATGCCCATTTCACGTCCCAAAGTGACCTTATCGTGTCTAATCATATGGAACCATGACCTAAAAAGCTACAATGCAAAATATATGACATCATGGAGCTTTAAAAACATATAACGGGTCGCGTTTCTAGCAGTTGGGCGCGAAAGCCCCTTAAAATGCCCCGTAATGGCCATTTCACGTCCCAAAGTAACCTTGTCGTGTCTAATGATATGGAAGCAAGACCTAAAAGGCTTAAATGCATTATATATGACATGATGGAGTTTCAAAAAAATATAACAGGTTGCTTTTGTAGAGGTTAGGCGCGAAAACCCCCTAAAACGCCCCAAAATGGCCATTTCACGTCCCAAAGTTACCTTGTCCTGTCTAATCGTATGTAACCAAGACCTAAAAGGCTTCAATGCATTATATATGACATGATGGAGCTTTGAAAATATAAAACACGTCTCTTTTGTAGAAGTTAGGCGCGAAAACCCCCTAAAACGCCCCGAAATGGCCATTTCACGTCCCAAAGTTACCTTGTCGTGTTTAATCGTATGGAACCAAGACCTAAATAGATTTACTGCATAATATATGGCATGATGGAGCTTGAAAAACATATAACAGGTCGCGTTAATAGATGTTCGGCGCGAAATCCCCCTAAAACGCCCCGTAATGGCCGTTTCACATCCCAAAGTGACCTTGTCGTGTTTAAACGTATGGAACCAAGACCTAAAACGCTTAAATGCATAATATATGACATGATGGAGATTCAAAAACATAAAAAAGGTCGCGTTTGTAGAAGTTAGGCGTGAAATCACCCTAAAACGCCCCGAAAATGACCATTTCACGTCCAAAAGTGACCTTGTCGCGTCTAAACGTATGGAACTAGGACCTGAATGGCTTAAATGCATAATATATGACAAGATGGAGCTTTACAAATATATAATAGGCCGCGTTTGTAGGAGTTAGGCACCAAAACCCCTAAAACGCCCTCAAATGGACATTTCACGTCCCAAGGTGACCTTATCGTGTCTAAACGTATGGAACTAAGACCTAAAAGGATTAAAAGCATAACATATGACATGATGGAGATTCAAAAACATATAACAGGTCCTGTTTGTCGAAGTTTGGTGCGAAAAACCCCTAAAACGCCCCGAAATGCCCATTTCACGTCCCAAAGTGACCTTGTCGTGTCTAATCAAATGGAACCAAGACCTAAAAAGCTGCAATGCTACATATATGATATGGTGGAGCTTTAAAAACATATAACGGGGGCTCGTTTCTAGAAGTTGGGCGCGAATACCCCTTAAAATGCCACGAAATGCCCATTTCACGTCCCAAAGTAACCTTGTCGTGTCTAACCGTAAGGAAGCAAGACCTTAAAGGCTTAAATGCATTATAAATGACATGATGGAGCTTTAAAAACATATAACAGGTCGCTTTTGTAGAAGTTAGGCGCAAAAACCTCCTAAAATGCTTCGAAATGGCCATTTCACGTACCAAAGTTACCTTCTCCTGTCTAATCATATGGAACCAAGACCTATAAAGCTTAAATACATAATATATGACATGATGGAGCTTTTGAAACATATAACAGTTCGCGTTTGTAGAAGTTAGGCACGAAAACCCCTTAAAACACCATGAAATGGTCATTTCACGTCCCAAAGTGACCTTATCGTTTCTAAACGTATGGAAGCAGGACCTGAAAGGCTTAAATGCATTATATATGACATGATGGAGCTTTAAAAACATATAATGGGTCGCGTTCGTAGAACTTAGGCGCCAAAATCTCCTAAAACACACTAAAATGGCCATTTCACGTCCCAAACTGACCTTGTCGTGTCTAAACGTATGGAATTAAGACCTAAAAGTCTTAAAAGCATAATATATGACATAGTGGAGATTTAAAAACATATAACAGGCAGCGTTTTTACATGTTAGGCACGAAAACCCCTAAAACACCTAGAAATGGCCATTTTACGTCTCCAATTGTCGTGTCGAATCGTATCAAAGCAAGACCTCAAAAGCTGAAATGCATAATATATGCCATGACGGAGCTTTAAAAACATATTACGGGTCACGTTCTATAAGTTGGACGCGCAAACCCCTTAAAACGCCGTGAAATGGACATTTAACGTCCCAAAGTGACCTTATCGTGTCTAAACGTATGGAAGTTTGACCTAAAAGGCTTAAATGCATAATATATGAGATGATAGAGCTTTAAAAACATATAACTGGTGGAGTTTGTAGAAGTTAGGCGCGAAAAACCCCTAAAACACCCCGAAATGGCCATTTCACGTCTCAAAGTGACCTTATTGTGTCTAAATGTATGGAACCAAGACCTAAAAAGCTGAAATGCATAATATATCACATGGTGGAGCTTTAAAAACCTATAACATGTCGCGTTTGTAGATGTTAGACGTGAAAACCCCCTAAAACACCCCCAAATGGCCCCTTCACATCCAAAAGTGACCTTGTCGTGTCTAAACGTATGGAACCAAGACCTAAAATGCTTAAATGCATAATATATGACATGATGGAGATTCAAAAACATAAAAAAGGTCGCGTTTGTAGAAGTTAGCCACGAAATCCCCCTAAAACGCCCCACAATGACCATTTCAAGTCCCAAAGTGACATTGTCGTGTCTAAACGTATGGAACTAAGACCTGAATGGCTTAAATGCATAATATATGAGAAGATGGAGCTTTACAAACATATAATAGGCCGCGTTTGTAGGAGTTAGGCGCGAAAAACCCTAAAACGCCCCAAAAAGGCCATTTCACGTACCAAAATTACCTTCTCCTATCTAATCATATGGAACCAAGACCTAAAAAGCTTAAATACATAATATATGACATGATGGAGCTTTTAAAACATATAACAGTTCCCGTTTGTAGAATTTAGGCACGAAAACCCCTTAAAACACCATGAAATGGCCATTTCACGTCCCAAAGTGACCTTATCGTTTCTAAACGTATGGAAGCAAGACCTGAAAGGCTTAAATGTATTATATATGACATCATGGAGCTTTAAAAACATATAACGGGTCGCGTTCGTAGAACTTAGGCGCCAAAACCCCCTAAAACACCCTAAAATGGCAATTTCACGTCCCAAAGTGACCTTGTCATGTCTAAACGTATGGAATTAAGACCTAAAAGGCTTAAAAGCATAATATATGACATGATGGAGCTTTAAAAACATATAATAGATCGCTTTTGTAGAAGTTAGGCGCGAAAACCCCCAAAAATCCCCGAAATGGCCATTTCATGTCCCAAAGTAACCTTGTCCTGTCTAAACGTATGGAATTAAGACCTAAAAGGCTTAATAGCATAATATATGACATAACAGAGATTTAAAAACATATAACAGGCCACGTTTTTACAAGTTAGGCAAGAAAAACCCCTAAAACACCTAGAAATGGCCGTTTTACGTCCCCCCTTGTCGTGTGGAATCGTATGGAACCAAGACCTAAAAAGCTGAAATGCGTAATATATGCCATGACGGAGCTTTAAAAACATATAACGGGTCGCGTTCAATAAGTTGGGCGCAAAAACCCCTTAAAACGCCCCGAAATGGCCATTTCACGTCCCAAAGTGACCTTATCGTGTCTAAACGTATGGAAGTTGGACCTAAAAGGCTTAAATGCATAATATATGAGATGATAGAGCTTTAAAAACATATAACTGGTGGAGTTTGTAGAAGTTAGGCGCGAAAAACCCTAAAACGCCCCGAAATGGCCATATCACGTCTCAAAGTGACCTTATTGTGTCTAAACGTATGGAACCCAGACCTAAAAGGCTTAAATGCATAATATATGACATGATGGAGCTTTATAAACCTATAACATGTCGCGTTTGTAGATGTTAGACGCGAAAACCCCCTAAAACACCCCCAAATGGCCCCTTCACGTCCAAAAGTGACCTTGTCGTTTCTAAACGTATGGAACCAAGACCTAAAAGGCTTAAATGCATAATATATTACATGATGGAGCTTTAAAAACATATTACAGGTCGTGTTTGTAGAAGTTAAGCGCAATAACCCCCCTAAAACCCACAGAAATGGCCATTTCACGTCCTAAAGCGACCTTGTCGTGTCTAAACGTATGAAAACAAGACCTAAAAGGCTTAAATGCATTATATATGACATGATGGAGCTTTAAAAACATATCACAGGTCGCTTTTGTAGAAGTTAGGCGCGAAAACCCCCAAAAACACCCCGAAATGGCCATTTCACGTCCCAAAGTGACCTTATCGTGTCTAATCGTATGGAATTAAGACCTTAAAGGCTTAAAAGCATAATATATGACATAATGGAGACTTAAAAACATATAACAGGCTGCGTTTTTACAAGTTAGGCACGAAAACCACCTAAAACACCTAGAAATGCCCATTTTACGTCCCCCCATGTCGTGTCGAATCGTATGGAACCAAGACCTAAAAAGCTGAAATGCATAATATATGGAATGACGGAGCTTTAAAAACATATAACGGGTCGCGTTCTATAAGTTGGGCGCGAAAACACCTTAGGACGCCCCGAAATGGCCATTTCACGTCCCAAAGTGACCTTATCGTGTCTAAACGTATGGAAGTTGGACCTAAAAGGCTTAAATGCATAATATATGAGATGATAGAGCTTTAAAAACATATAACTAGTGGAGTTTGTAGAGCTTAGGAGCGAAAAACCCCTAAAACGCCCCGAAATGGCCATTTCACGTCTCAAAGTGACCTTATTGTGTCTAAACGTATGGAACCCAGACCTAAAAGGCTGAAATGCATAATATATGACATGATGGAGCTTTAGAAACCTATAACATATCGCGTTTGTAGATGTTAGACGCGAAAACCCCCTAAAAGACCCCCAAATGGCACCTTCACGTCCCAAAGTGACCTTGTCGTGTCTAATCGTATGGAAATAAGACCTAAAAGGCTTAAATGCATAATATATTACATGATGGAGCTTGAAAAACATATTACAGGTCGTGTTTGTAGAAGTTAGGCGCAAAAACCCCCTAAAACCCACCGGAATGGCCATTTCACGTCCTAAAGTGACCTTGTCGTGTCTAAACGTATGAAAACAAGACCTAAAAGGCTTAAATGCATTATATATGACATGATGGAGCTTTAAAAACATATAACAGGTCGCTTTTGTAGAAGTTAGGCGTGAAAACCCCCAAAAACACCCCGAAATGGCCATTTCACGTCCCAAAGTGACCTTGTCGTGTCTAAACGTATGGAATTAAGAATTAAAAGGCTTAAAAGCATAATATATGACATAATGGAGATTTAAAAACATATAACAGGCCGCGATTTTACAAGTTAGGCACGAAAACCACCTAAAACACCTAGAAATAGCCATTTTACGTCCCCCCTTGTCATGTCGAATCGTATGGAACCAAGACC
This sequence comes from Suaeda aralocaspica, assembly GCA_016808085.1. Classification (NCBI taxonomy): domain Eukaryota; kingdom Viridiplantae; phylum Streptophyta; class Magnoliopsida; order Caryophyllales; family Amaranthaceae; genus Suaeda; species Suaeda aralocaspica. Next base: position 643,135 of record PYUH01000305.1, on the reverse strand, counting down.
TGAAAAGCTGAAATGCGTAATATATGGCATGACGGAGCTTTAAAAACATATAACGGGTCGCGTTCTATAAGTTGGGCGCGAAAACCCCTTAAGACGCACCGAAATGGCCATTTCACGTCCCAAATTGACCTTATCGTGTCTAAACGTATGGAAGTTGGACCTAAAAGGCTTAAATGCATAATATATGAGATGATAGAGCTTTAAAAACATATAACTAGTTGAGTTTGTAGAAGTTAGGCGCGAAAAACCCCTAAAACGCCCGGAAATGGCCATTTCACGTCTCAAAGTGACCTTATTGTGTCTAAACGTATGGAACCAAGACCTCAAAGGCTGAAATGCATAATATATGACATGATGGAGCTTTAGTAACCTATAACATATCGCGTTTGTAAATGTTAGACGCGAAAACCCCCTAAAAGACCCCCAAATAGCACCTTCACGTCCCAAAGTGACCTTGTCGTGTCTAATCGTATGGAAATGAGACCTAAAAGGCTTCAATGCATAATATATTACAAGATGGAGCTTGAAAAACATATTACAGGTCGTGTTTGTAGAAGTTAGGCGCAAAAACCCCATAAAACCCACGGAAATGGCCATTTCACGTCCTAAAGTGACCTTGTTGTGTCTAAACGTGTGAAAACAAGACCTAAAAGGCTTAAATGCATTATATATGACATGATGGAGCTTTAAAAACATATAATAGGTCGCTTTTGTAGAAGTTAGGCAAAAAAAACCCCCAAAAACACCTCGAAATGGCCATTTCACGTACCAAATTGACCTTGTCGTTTCTAATCATATGTAACCAAGACCTAAAAAGCTTAAATGCGTAATATAAGACATGATGGAGCTTTATTAACATATAACGGGTCGCATTTCTAGAAGTTGAGTGCGAAAACCCCTTAAAACGCCCCGAAATGGCCATTTCACGTTCCAAAGTAACCTTTTCGTGTCTAATCATATGGAAACAAGACCTAAAAGGCTTAAATGCATTATATATGACATGATGGAGCTTTAAGAACATATAACAGGCCGCTTTTGTAGAAGTTAGGCACAAAAAACCCAAAAACACCCCGAAATGGCCATTTCACGTACCAAATTGACCTTGTCGTTTCTAATCATATGTAACCAAGACCTAAAAAGCTTAAATGCATAATATATGATATGATGGATCTTTAAAAACATATAAAAGGTCGCGTTTGTAGAATTTAGGAGCGAAATTCCCCTAAAACACCCGAAATGGCCATTTGACGTCCCAAAGTTAACTTTTCGTGTCTAATCGTATGGAACCAAGACCTAAAATGCTGAAATGCACAATATATGACATGATGGAGCTTTAAAAACATATAACGGGTCATGCTTCTAAAAGTTAGGCACCAAAACCCCTTAAAACACCTCGAAATGGTCATTTCACATCCGAAAGTAACCTTGTCGTGTCTAAACGTATGGAACCAAGACCTAAAAAGCTTAAATGCATAATATATGACATGATGGAGATTTAAAAACATATGACAAGTGGTGTTTGTAGAAGTTAGGCGCGAAACCCCTGAAACGTTCCAAAATGGCCATTTCACTTCCCAAAGTCACCTTGTAGTGTCTAAACGTATGGAACGAAGACCTAATTGGCTTAAATGAACAACATGATGGACTTTATAAATATGCAACAATTGGCGTTTGTAGAATTTAGGCGCGAAAACCCCATAAAACACCCCGAAATGGCCCCTTCACGTCCCAAAGTGACCTTGTCATCTCTAAACGTATGGAGCTAAGACCTAAAAGGCTTAAATGCATAATAATGAGATGATGGAGCTTGAAAATCATATAATACGTGGCGTTTGTAGAAGTTAGGTGCGAAAACCCCCTAAAATACCCCCAAATGGCCCCTTCACATACCAAAGTGACCTTGTCATGTCTAAACGTATGAAACCAAGACATAAAAGGCTTAAATGCATAATATATGACATGACGGAGCTCTAAAAACATATAACAGGTTGCATTTGTAGAAGTTAGGCGCGAAAACCCCCTAAAACGTCCCGAAATGGCCATTTCACGGCCCAAAGTGACCTTGTTGTGTCTAAACGTATGGAACAAAGACCTAAAAGGCTTAAATGCATAATATATGACATGATGGAGCTTTAAAAACATATAATACGTGGCGTTTGTAGTAGCCATCTTACGTCTCAAAGTGACCTTGTCATGTCTAAACGTATAACAGGTCGCGTTTGTAGAAGTTAGGCGCGAAAACCCCCTAAACCATGCCCAAATGGCCCCTTCACATACCAAAGTGACCTTGTCCTGTTTAAACGTATGGAACCAAGACCTAAAAGGCTTAAATGCTTAATATATGACATGATGGAGCTTTAAAAACATATAACAGGTCTTTTTTTTAGAATTTTGGCACAAAAACACCCTAAAACGCCCCGAAATAGCCAATTCATGTCCCAAAGTGACCTTGTCGTGTCTAAACGTATGGAACCAAGATCTAAAAGGCTTAAATGCATAATATATTACATGATTCAGCTTTAAAAACATATAACAGGACGCGTTTGTAGAAGTTAGGCGCCAAAACCCCCTTAAACGCCCTCAAATGGCCATTTCACGTCCCAATGTGACCTTGTCTTGTCTAATCGTATGGAACCAAGACCTAAAAGGCTTAAATTCATAATATATGACATGATGGCGCTTTAAAAACATATAACAGGTTGCGTTTGTAGAAGTTAGGCCCGAAAACCCCTTAAAACGCCCTGAAATGGCAATTTCACGTCCCAAAGTAACCATGTCGTGTCTAATCGTATGGAACCAAGAGCTAGAAAGCGTAAATACATAATATATGACAGGATGGAGCTTTAAAAACATATATCTAGTCGCGTTTGTAGAAGTTATACGCGAAAGGCTCCTAAAACACCCCCAAATGGCCCCTTCACGTCCCAAAGTGACCTTGTCCTATCTAAATGTATAGAACCAAGACTTAAAAGGCTTAAATGCATAATATATGACATGATAGAGCTTTAAAAATATATAACAGGTCGTGTTTGTAGAAGTTAGGCGCAAAACCCCCTAAAACCCTCTGAAATGGCCATTTCAAGTCCCAAAGTGACGTTGTCGTGTCTAAACGTATGGAACCAAGACCTAAAAGGCTTAAATACAAAATATATGACATAATGGAGCTTTAAAAACTTATAACTGGTCGCGTTGGTAGAAGTTAGGCGCGAAAACCCCCTAAAACATGCCCAAATGGCACCTTCATATACCAAAGTGACCTTTTCCTGTCTAAACGTATGGAACCAAGACCTAAATGGCATAAATGCTTAATATATGACATGATGCAGCTTTAAAAACATATAACAGGTCTTGTTTGTAGAATTTAGGCGCAAAAACAACCTAAAACTCCCCGAAATAGCCAATTCATGTCCCAAAGTGACATTGTCGTGTCTAAACGTGGAACCAAGATCTAAAAGGCTTAAATGCATAATATATTACATGATTCAGCTTTAGAAACATATAACAGGACGCGTTTGTAGAAGTTAGGCGCCAAAACCCGCTTAAACGCCCTCAAATGGCCACTTCACATCCCAATGTGACCTTGTCTTGTCTAATCGTATGGAACCAAGACCTAAAAGGCTTAAATTCATAATATATGACATGATGATGCTTTAAAAACATATAACAGGTTGCGTTTGTAGAAGTTAGGCCCGAAAACCCCTTAAAACACCCCGAAATGGCAATTTCACATCCCAAAGTAACCTTGTCGTGTCTAATCGTATGGAACCAAGACCTAAAAGACTTAAATGAAAAATATATGACATAATGGAGCTTTAAAAACATATAACTGGTTGCATTTGTAGAAGTTAGGCGCGAAAACCCCTTAAAAATGCCCCGAAATGGCCATTCCACATCCCAAAGTCACCTTATCGTTTCTAAACGTATGGAACCAAGACCTAAAAGGCCAAAATGCATAATATATGACATGATAGAGCTTTAAAAATATATAACAGGTCGTGTTTGTAGAAGTTAGGCGCAGAACCCCCTAAAACCCACCGAAAATGGCCATTTCACGTCCCAAAGTGACATTGTCGTGTCTGAACGTATGGAACCAAGACATAAAAGGCTTAAATGCAAAATATATGACATAATGGAGCTTTAAAAACATATAACTGGTCGCTTTTGTAGAAGTTAGGCGCGAAAACCCCCTAAAACGCCTCGAAATGACCATTTCACGTCACAAAGTGACCTTGTCTCTTCTAATCATATTGAACCAACACCTAATAAGATGAAATGCATAATATAAGACATGATGGAGCTTTATTAACATATAACGGGTCGCGTTTCTAGAAGTTGAGCGCGAAAACCCCTTAAAACGCCCCGAAATGGCCATTTTACGTCCCAAATTAACCTTTTCGTGTCTAATCATATGGATCCAAGACCTAAAAGGCTTAAATGCGTTATGAATAACATGATGGAGCTTCAAATACATATAACAGGTCGATTTTATAGAAGTTAGGCGCGAAAACCCTCAAAAACGCCTCGAAATGGCCATTTCACGTCCCAAATTGACCTTGTCGTTTCTAATCGTATGTAACCAAGACCTAAAAAGCTTAAATGCATAATATATGACATGATGGATCTTCAAAAACATATAATAGGTCGTGTATGTAGAAGTTAGGAGCGAAATCCCCCTAAAACGCCCCGAGATGGCCATTTCACGTCACAAAGTTACCTTTTCGTGTCTAATCGTATAGAACCAAGAGCTGAAAAGCTTAAATGCCTAATATATTACATGATGGAGCTTTAAAAACATATAACAGATCGCGTTTGAAGAAGTTAGGCCCCAAAACCCCCTAAAATGCTCCGAAATGGCCATTTGACGTCCCAAAGTGACCTTGTCGTGTCTAAACGTATGGAACCAAGACCTAAAAGGCTGAATTGCATAATATAAGACATGGTGGAGTTTTAAAAACATATAACTGGTCGCGTTTGGAGATGTTAGGCGAAAAAAACCCCTAAAACACCCCGAAATAGCCTTTTCATGTCCCATAGTGACCTTGTCGTGTCTAATCGTATGGAACTAAGACCTAAAAAGCCAAAATGCATAATATATGACAAGTTAGAGCTTTAACAACATATAACGGGTCGTGAGTCTAGAAGTTAGTTGCAACACTCCTTAAAACACCCCGAAATGGCCATTTCACGTCCCAAAGTAACCTTGTCGTGTCTAAACGTATGGAACCAAGACCTAAAAGGCTTAACTGCATAATATATGACATGATGGAACTTTATAAACATATAACAGGTGGCGTTTGGAGAATTTTGGCGCGAAAACCCCTAAAATGCCCCGAAATGGCCCCTTCACATCCTAAAGTGACCTTGTCATCTCTAAACGTATGGAACTCATACCTAAAATGCTCAAATGCATAATATATGACATTATGGTGCTAGAATAACATATAACAGGTGGCGTTTGTAAAAGTTAGGCGCGAAAACCCCTTAAAACGCCCCGAAATAGCCATTTCACTTCCCAAAGTGACCTTATCGTGTCTAAACGTATGGAATCAAGACCTAAAAGGCCTAAATGCATAATATATGACATGATAGAGCTTTAAAAACACATAATACGCGGCGTTTGTAGTGGCCATTTCACGTCCCAAGTGACCTTGTCATGTCTAAACGTATGGAACCAAGACCTAAAACGCTGATATGCATAATATATGACATGATGGAGCTTTAAAAACATATATCTAGTCGCGTTTGTAGAAGTTAGGCGCAAAAAGCCCCTAAAACACCCCCAAATGGCCCCTTCACGTCCCAAACTGACCTTGTCTTGTCGAAACGTATGGAACCAAGACCTAAAAGGCTTAAATGCATAATATATGACATGATGGAGCTTTTAAAACATATAACAGGTTGCATTTGTAGAAGTTAGGCGCGAAAACCCCCTAAAACGCCCCAAAATGGCCATTTCACATCCCAAAGTGACCTTGTTGTGTCTAAACGTATGGAACCAAGTTCTAAATGGCTTAAATGCATAATATATGACATGATGGAGCTTTAAAAACATATAACAGGTCGCGTTTGTCGAAGTTAGGCGTGAAAACCCCCTAATACGCCGTGAAATGGCCATTTCACGTCTCAAAGTGTCCTGGTCGTGTCTAAACGTATGGCTTGATGTAGGGGGGTACCTTTATATGCCTATGCTCTTAGATATATATTTATTTACATTTTTATAATACAGACTCGATCTACATGCTTATCTATTTAGAATGCAACTTTATAATGCAATTTCAATTTTTACAATGTAACTCGACACATTACAATGCAAATCAGTCCTAAGACGATCATAAAAGCAAGCGGTAGCGATGATAGGAGGGACATGAGATTTATGAGACGTTTAAAATATCTTAAATGCACGTGAAATCGGAAAACGAAATGTGTATAAGATGGCATTCAACGTGTGCTGGGATGCGTGCCATGTGTTGGGTCGCATGGCGTGAGCCGACTCGCATGACGTACGCCCAGCCGCATGGATTTTTTTCCCATTTTCTTGTCCTAATTCATCCATACGAAGTCCTATAAATACCGTTCTGTTCATGGGTTATTGGCATAAGAAATCAAACAGTCCTTTCAAATACCGTTCATTCTCTCTCTCTCCTTTCCCAAATTCTTATTTTCTTTTGAGCATTCACTTTTTTGAAATTTGAAAATCAATTATAATTTTGTGGAGGCTTTGGAGTTATGGTTTACCACACTGTTCAATAAGGATAAGGAGTTGGAAGAGGTTGGACGTGGTGGTCAGCTCTCGTTACGATCCATCGAAGGAGACACTTTCCTTCTTGTAGCAGCAATAAACTATTAGAGTACAAAGGCCCATTGTTTTCGCTTTCATCAGAGGGAACTTAGTGTGCTCCCGGAGGAGCATGGGGCCATTTGTGGTATATCCTTCATGGGCACACCTTGTCTTCCTAACTTTTTGGATGATGGGGAAGATGATACGATGACGTTCTTTGGACTTGACAGAAGGTCTGCAAGCAGAATGGTCCATGGGTGATCTGTATTAGGTAATTCGTAATAGCTGTCCTCCTAAAAATATATCAAATGATGCTAGAAGGAGGGTAGAAAAACCAAAGCCATGAGTCATAACAATTAAGAAAGTGAGAACCAGAGATGTGATGCTTAAATTAATGCATTGATTATATAGGTTGCTGCTTTGCAATCTATGCTCAGCAAGTTATTCGTTAAAGTGGCAAGGGACGAAAATTCCAAGCTAAAAAAGGATGATGATCGTGGATTGAAAATAGAAGTTAATGAATTTGATGGCCAAGGTGATGGTGAACCATATTTTGAATGGGAACATGCACTAGAAAGATTTTTCGAATACAGAGACACTGAGGAAATATGCTGTAATTTGGTATGATGGTGTCAAGAATCAAACAAGAACATAAGGAAAGCCTATGATAGAGACATGGGAGAAACTGAAGAAGTTGTTCAGGCGCAGATACGTTCCTTCCACTAATCAATAGCATCTGTATGTTAAAGTTGCCACATTAAAACAAGGGAAATAGAGTGGGTGAATATACAAAGGAGTTTGAGAAGATTTTAATTCAATGTGGAATTGAAGAACGGAAGGATGTAATACCCCACATTTTCACGTATTTAAACGAAGTATTTTTGCATTTTATGCGTATAATTTTTGTATTTTATTCGTATAATTTTAATATTTTTATTGAAAATTATGATCAATCGGAATATTAAATTAAAAAAATTAATAAAAATAAAATAAATCACAAGTTTTGGTTGAAAGTAGTTGTTTGTGTTTTTAAATAATATTTTTATCGTTAAAAATATTTTAAAAGCTTCTAAAAATAGATTTCAAAGGTTTCCTAATTTATTTAGGAGTATTTATGGGCCTCACCAAAATCCTACTTTGAGGCCTATAAATACCCTATAAAACCTTAAATTTCAAATTTTCATGATCATACTAGTCATTAGGATTCCAAAAATCTAGATAGAAAAAGGGAGAAAAAAAAGGGTTGCAAATTTCCGAAAAAAAATCAGTTCGGAAATCCAAAGAAAAAAGAGAGAGAGTTGATTGCCTCGGGATCCGTGCAGCACCGGACCCCCACCGCGGCAGCCACCGCGCCACTGCCACAGCCACCGCGCGTCATCAGCCGGCCACCGCTACACTTCCTCCCCTCTTGTTGGTATTTTTCGAGCTCTTTATATATAAAAAAAATTTCTACTTCTTTACTCTTGATTCAATCTTGCAAATTCATGTTTATAATTATGTTTAATCATGTTATTATAAGTTTAATCATGTTTTGTTATAAGTATAAATTGTTTTAAGTCATGAATAAATTTTGTTGTTCATGAAATTATAGATTAGGGTTTGAAAAATTTATGAAGTTATGATTTTATGAATTTTTATGTTCTAAACTTTGATATTATGATCATAGATTAATATTGAGTGAATTTATGATGATGTTATTAAGTTTGGATTGATTTTTAAGGGTTTTAAACTTAAATTATAAAGCTGTCCAAATTTTATAATCATGAATTTAAGTTGAATAAATATTATGAACATGTTTTGGCATATGAAAAATTGTTCTAAAGGCTAGATTAATTTCATAAATATGTTAGTAGATTGTAGAAGTGTTTTGGCATGAAATTATGATATTGTTATAAGTTTTTCATGATTTTAAAGTTTATAAATATATCTGAAATTTTAATAAAAACAAGTTAAATTAAGTTGTAAGTGTCCACAATGTACTAGATCACACATCAATTCTATGTTGGTATATATAAATTTTACTATGTTTTATGAAGTTTAAAAGTGATTTTAAGCATGTTTAACATGCTGTCCAGATTCTATAAATTAATTTATTAGGTTTTTAAAGTATGTAATTAACATAAATTGATCATATAAGTTAAGTAATACATTGTATGATCCATTGGTGTTGTTTTCGGAAGTTTTCAAGGAGTTTTGATAAATTTAGATTGATGTCCACTTTTCTAAAGTGGCATAAAATTTTTATTAAGGTTTTATAAATCATAAATAAGTCTTGAAAACTAAGTAGTATTGCAATAAAAAAGAAAAGTGAAGTATGGTATTGAATAGAGACCATATAAGGAAGTTTTGGACAAAGTTTCCAAATTAGAAGTTAGTTATAGTTGTTGTAGAATTTATTCAACAACGTTTTAATTTAGTTCGGTTTTTCCTTATGTAGGAGACTTTGAACTAGTCCACTTCTAGAAGTTGTGGCGGAGCACAGTTATTTACAAGGTACGTAAGTACAAAAGACAAATATAAGAGTTAGAATGCATGCTTGAACAATTCTTGGTTTGCATGGAATCTTGTATGCTTGTTTTGAATCATGAATTTATGTGCGTGGAAAGTTTGTTAGTAGTATGTTCTTAAAGTATAATGGCATTCCATGTTGAATAGAAAGTTTACTTTTTATAAGCTTGAATTGGAATGTTATGATCAGTTTAATTTGGCCAATAGTTGGTCAGTTATTTCTAAGTTGGTTAGTTACTTAATCAACAAGAACGATAGTTGTGAATTTTTATTCACGTAATTAAAAGAAGTTATGAGCAATCATTTTTAGACATGTTGCCACTCACAGTTTAATGTGTGGTCAAGAAGAAAGAAAGTTATTAGCCACTCACAGTTAATGTGTGGTAAAGGAGGTTCAATTTAATTAAAGGACACACAAAAGATTAATTTTGAATCACCTTAAGTTGAAGATAATTAAATTGGCTTACTTGATTGGATGCATGTTTTGTGTGATGTTGCATGAGAGTCATAACTTTGTTAATCTTGATAAATCACGTAAAGTGTAAGAGGACTTGCATCAAAACTCTTGGAACGTATATACATTGAGTATGAACAATGGGGGGAGTCGTATGGAACAGTGATCTATGACTTCTAATTGGGGTACAAGACTTTATACTCTTTTATTTTTTTAATGCGCTGGATATCCGTCACTTTATGTGACATAGTAATACCTTCTTGGAGTTGCTCCCAAGTTGGTGCCCAATAGGGCGATGATTTTTAAGGAGGAAACCCGTTCGATGCAGGATCCATAATTTTAAGTTATAGTAATTAATTTAATTGAGTCCATGTACAGGAAAAAGGTTGTCAAAGTAAGTTGAGTGCATGTTTTATTTCTTATTATTTGTTGCATAGTCTTTCGTAGTTATGTACTCAACTTTGCTGACTGTTGTTTTTTTGTGCATGGCTTTGTCATGGACTTGGCCCTACGATCACCCACTTGGGGTGAATAATTGTCTAGTTAAAGAAAAGCTGTAGGTACAAGTGGGCATAAGTCATTTCATGATGGGATGGGGTGAGAGCGCTTACTGTGTTTTATAGCTTTGCTTTATTTTGATTGCTTATGAAGACGAACAGTTATTTTGAATGTCATTTGATTTTTAAAGACTTTTAAAATTAGTTTTGTTTTGGTTTTAAGGGCCATTAATATGGTTCCGAAGTGTAAAAAGTTTGAAGTTGATATTATTTGAAATTGTTTGAAGTTACTTTTTAAATTGTTTTGGTTTTAATACTTCCGTTGTAGTACTTTGATAAATGCCTTAGCCGTTATCACGGTGGCGGTAATACTTTGGTTTTTCCATATCTAGTCGTTTTAATAAATATAATTCTTATTAATTTAATATGTTTTCCGGAAAAATGAGAAGTAGGAAGTTAGGAAAATCAAGGGTGTTACAAAGGAGCAGAAAATTGCACGTTATGTTGGAGGATTAGATCAAGAACTAGTTGATAAGATTGAATTACATCCAAATTTGCCTTTTGATGAGATATGCAAGATGGCTAGCAAATTGGATAGACAAAAAAGGAGGACAAAAGTGGCACAAAAACCTTTTGTTCCTTTTCAATCTAGATCCAATCTAACCACATCTTCAGTTGCAAAACTAAAGCAAATTGTAGTTCCTAAAGATATAGGAAGCAATAAATAGAAAATTGTGAGCGATGTTCCAAAGATTTGGTGTTTCAAATGTCATGGATTTTGAATTACAAAAAGGATTGTCCTAATTCACGTGTTCTAACAATTCAAGAAATTGAAACTTTTCGAAAACAAATCCAAGTTGAAGTAGAAAGTGAAGAGCATGACATAGATAGAGTTAAGGAAGATGAGGAGATTTGTAGACCAGAGTATGAAGAAGAAACAAATTTGGTGTTGAGGAGGGCCTTGCATGTGAAGACCACAGATGAGACGGCGTAACGAGAGAATATTTTTCACACCAGATGCAAAGTGAAGAATGCCAAATGCAACATAATCATTGATGGTGGAAGCTATCCAAATGTTGTTTCTTCAGATATGGTATCCAAGCTTGCTTTGAAGACATCAAAACATCCTTAGCCTTATAGACGGAAGTGGCTTAATGAAAATAATAAGGTGAAGGTGCACAAGAGAGCTCTAGTTTCATTTTCAATTGGTAATCATCATTATGAGATTAAATGTGATGTTTTTTGTAATACCCCGTATTTTCACGTATTTGATGAATTTAATTTCATAAGTATTTAGTTTAATTTTGGTATTTTTGGTGAAAAATAAGTAAATAAATAAATTAAAGAGAGAATATTTAATAAATTGTGAGTTAAAATAATTATTTTCATGTTTATAATGTTTATAAGTTATTTTATGTCACTTTAACTTTTATAAAATATTTTAAGAAGTTTCTAAATTTAGATTTTTAAAGGTTTCCTTATTCATTTTAAAACAAAGGCATAAAAGTAATTTCAATCATAAGGGGATTTTTGTGATTTCACCTAAATCTAATTTGGGCCTATAAATGCTCCATTAAATCAGAATTTTCTAACTTAATTTGAGATTTTATGTTAAAGAGTTCGAACCCTAGGGCCCGAAAACCCTAACTTTTTCCATCACCCCCTGGCCAATGCCACCAGCTCGCCGGCCTTCTACTCGTCCCCCCCCCCTGGTAGCCTTGCTCGCCAGCCACCCCCTCCTTTGTTTTTCAGGTATAATAAAAAAAAATTCTTCCTCTTTCTTATTAATTCAATCTTGTTGAAAATTCATGTTTATGATTATGTTTAAGCATATAATCATGTTTTGAAGTTTATGATCATGTTTAGGAAATTAAAATTCAGATTTAAAAAGTTTGTTCATGAAATTTTAAAATTAGGGTTTATAAATTTTATGAAAATTATTAGTTTTTGTGATTTTAATGTTCCAAACATATGTATTATGATCCTAGATTGTTAAAGAATTAAATTTATGATGATTTAGAGGTTTAGAATTATTTTGAGAGGTTTTAAAGCAAATTATTATTGCTGTCAAAATTCTGAAAGTATGAATAAAAGTAGTAAAAAAAAATTATGAACATGTTTTAAGCATGAAAACTAAGTTTTAATGCATGATATAAATGTATAATTGTATTATGAGTTTATTAAAGTGTTTCATGCATGAATCATAAAGTTTCAAAGGGTTTTAAAGTGGTTTTGAATTAATAAATATTGCTGTGAATTTTTATTGTCACGTGTTTCTGCATAGAAAAAAAAAGTAACGCATGAAATAATGACTTATAATTGTTATTATTGCACGAAAACGTCACATGATGACCCTAGAACATAAGTATGTTTTAGGGTCAAATATCATATTTAGGAAGGTTTAAAAGAGTTTTTAAGTAACTTTTCAAAGCTGCCATTTTTATAAAATTATTGAAAATTAAGTGTTTTGTAAAGGAAACTACAAATCAAGTATGGAATTAAATAGAGACCATATGGAGAAGGTTTTGGACGAATTTCCAACACGAAAACTCAATTTAGAGTTGTTGTAGAATTTAGTGAATATGGATTTTGATTGATTTCGACTTTTCCTTTGTAGGAGACTTTGAACTAAACGATTTCTAGGATTATTGGCGGATCACCGTTATAAGACAAGGTACATACGTGCTAAAGACATACATGTAACTAGAATACATGCTAAAGTAGTTTAAACTTCATGCTAGAATCTATAGAATTGAAAGTTATTAATTTGCTTACTTGAATTGACTTGCATGAGAAGTTATATGTTAGCACTATTGTATGAAATGTATTGACTATTAAGTTTGACATTCCATTTTTATAGCATTGTTATTACATCATTGATGTTGGAATGTTGATCATTTTGAAAGGAGTTGACTAGTAGTCAATAAGGAAAGAAAAATAGTTAAGTTGGTTAATTACTTAATCAATAAGAAAGGTAGTTAGTGCACATTTATTCACATGTTTTAATAAGAAAGTTTAATGAGAAAATAGTCACCAACTAACTGTTGATGTGTGATAAAGGAAGTTTCAAATAAATAAAGGACCTAGAATTAATATTAGAATCATGCGATAATCAAGATAATTAATATGGTGTGAGTTACTTGTTTGTCTTGAATGCTCTTACATTATTTTATGTGAGTCGTGACAATTATTAAACTTGATAATCACATAAACTGAGAGAAGATTCGCACCAAAACTCTTGGAACGTATATACCTTGAGTATGAACAATGGGGGGGGGATTTATTAGAATAGTAATTGTAACTTCTAATCGGGATACCGGACGTTGTACACTTTTATATTTATAAATGAGCTGGAATTCTGCCACTTCAAGAGACATAGGTAATATTTTCTTGGAGTTTCTCCCAAGTTGGTGCCCAATAGGGCGAATGTTTAAAAAGGAAACTCGTTCGATGCGAAATCCACAATTTAAATATGATAAATAACTATAATGTTGATGATTGTATATACAGGTACATGGTGGTGATAATGGTAAGAAATATGTGATATTTGTGCTTTGTTAAGTTGTTTATGTTGTTGTGCATAGTCTTTAGAGTTTATGTACTCAGCTTTGCTGATTGTGTGTGTTCTGTGTGCATGGCTTTGTCTTTGACTTGGCCCTACAACGACCCATTTCGATGGTAAGTAATAGTCTAGAATAAAGAGAAAGTTACAAGTACAGGTGAACATAGTCAATCATAACGGGATTGGGTGTTAAGCGCTTGCAGTTGTTGCTTTTGATACTTATGTTGGACATGTTGTTTATTTTGATTGCCTTTCAGCTTTGAAGTTTTAAAAGTTTAGTTGGTTTTGAAGGGTTGTTGTATTGTTTCCGAGTTGTAATAAAGTTTTATTTGAATTTGTTTCGAAAGTTTATTAGGTTTTTACATTGTTTTAAAAGTAAGAAGACTTCCGCTGTAGTACTTTGATTATAGCTTTAGCCGTTATCACGGTGACGTAAATACTTTTGTTTTTCTAAGTTATGTAGGAAGTATTTTTTTTCGTTTTATTTTGTTTTATTTATATTATGTTCCAGAAATAGCTAGGATATAGTTAGGAGATTCCAGAAGTTTTCGAAATAAAATAAATTATTATTTTGGGTACCATAAGTTTTATTTAAGGAAAAAGGGATTTCTTATTTTAGAAGGTTACTAAAAATGGAAAATTTCTAAAAATAGTAATTTCCAAAAATAGATAATTTTGAAAAACAAAAAGTTTTATTTACTTACGTGTGCAGGTATGCACGGAGTTAAGGTAAGTTATTATGTGTTATTGCTTTCATAACATGTGGTGAGATTGGGTAGGAAGTTTGGGCAAGTAGGATAGACTTTAACTTTTCCTTCATGCATTCAAGTAAATGTTTTAAAAGTGTGTTGTTAATGTGGATAGTTATGTGTAGAAGAAATTGTTTGTTATTTATCAAACCCTTCTTGTTGTGGAACTGTTTAGTTTATTTTTGTAGTGCTTTGGGAAGGATGGCCCATTAGTTTCAAGTAATGTCGTTGTAGGATGGTGGGTCATTTACCTAGTAAGGAGACCCAGTTGGGAACATTGGACACAAAGGACTATGAGAGTCCGCCTTAGTATGAATGGAAGATTTATTTATATTGTGGGAGTCCGCCTTAGTTGAATCAAAAGGAGTGGGATCAACCTGATCGTGTGTTGGCCTTGATCGTGAGTTATTTTCCAGACCTTTCTCCTTACTTGGAGATAAAGGCGAAGTTCGATGATTTCCACTTTGTTGGAGGGCTTCCAAGTCATGCTAAGTTTAGGGACGGCAATGGTCAATGGGGTGTTGCGATTAGAGGTGTTTAGAAGACTATATTCATCAAAAGGAGCAGGAGTTTATGAAGTCTAATTCAGGTAATGAGGAAGATGCTGTGATGAATGAAAATGAAGCTGCTTCAGGTTCTCCATGTTGTGACTCGAAGGATAGTTCGTGCTATGAGATTAAGGATCTAGGCCCGGTAATACCAGTGTTGTAATACCCCCACATTTTCACGTATTTTAAGGAAGTATTTTTGTATTTTATACATGTAATTTTAATATTTTTATTGAAAAATTTTTTTCAATAAGAATATTAAATGAGGAAAAAAATATTAATGTAAAATAAGCTTTAATTAAAAATAATTATTTGTGTTTATAAATAATATTTTATGTTTTATAAAATATTTTGAAAGGTTTCTAAAAATAGAATTTTTGAGAGTGTCCTAATTTATTTTAAGGCGAGAGCATAAAGGTAATTTCCACTCTTTAGGATAAGTATGGGCTTTACCAAATCCTACTTTGGGGCCTATAAATACGCTTTAAAACCCATATTTTCAGATTTCATCTTTCATAATTGTCATTAGGATTCCAAAATTTAGAGAGAGAAAGAGAGAAAAAAAAAGGGAGCAAGATTTCCGGAAAAAAAAAAGGTTCGGTTTTTCTGAGAAGAAAAAAAAAAATTTATTTGGTTCGCCGGATGCCGGAGCCCTGCCTGCAGCCCGCCGGAGCCCCGACGCCGTTACCACCTGCCACCACTGTCGTGGTCGTCGGCCACCTCACTCCTCCCCCACTCGGTATTTTCGAGTACTTTAAAAAAAAAACAAAAAATTCTTCTCTTTCTTTTTGATTCAATTTTGCAAATTCATATTCATATTTATGTTTAATCATTATTTTATAAGTTTCAATCATGTTTTATGAAGTTATGATTTGTTTTAAAGTATGAATTAATTTGTTGTTCATTAAATTTTAGTTTAGGGTTTATAAAGTAATAAATTTTTTATTTTTATGATATTTAATGATTTAAACTTCAATATTATGGTCATGAATTGTTGTTGTGTGAAATTTTGATGATTTTATGAAGTTTAGATTGATTTTTAAAGGCTTTAAATATAAAATAAATTGCTGTCCAAATTTTGTAATCATGAAGTTCAATAGAATAAATATTCTGATGAACATGTTTTGGCTTATGAAGAATCATTCTAAAGCATAGATTGGTTTCATAATGATGTTAGTAGATTGTAAAAGAGTTTTGTTATTAATCTATGATGTTTTTATGAGTTTTCTATGAGTTTAAAGTTAATTAATAAATCTGAAAAATTAAATAAGTTTGAAGTGTTTATATTATGATAGTATGATCACATATTAATTCTATGATGTTACATATGATATTTAGTGAGTTTCATGAATTTTAAAGGTGATTTTAAGCATGTTTTACTTGCTGTCTAGATTTTATAAACTGAATAATTTGGCTTTTAAAGTATGTAATTAGCATGGATTGATCATATACTGTATCATTGATTTGTGTGGTTTTTGAGATTTTTCGAGGAGTTTTGATAATTTTAAATTGCTGTCCACTTTTCTAAAGTGACATAAAATTTATGTTGAGGTTTTATAAAGAATAAATAATTCCGAAAAACCAAGTAATCTTGCAATAGAAAAATTAAAGTGAAGTATGGAATTGAATAGAGACCATATAAGGAATGTTTTGGACAAGTTTCCAATATTGAAGTTAGTTTAGAGTTGTTGTAGAACTTAGTCAACAAAGTTTTAATTTAGCTTTGGTTTTCTTTATGTAGGAGACTTTCAAATAGTCAGCTTTTAGAAGTTGTGGCGAAGCACCATTATTTCACAAGGTACGTAAGTACTAAAGACAAACATAAGAACTAGAATTCATGCTTAGATGATCTTTAATGTTATGAAACCTTGTTATGCTTGTCTGAATTATGAATTGATGTGCGTGACAAGTTTTATTAGAAGCATGTTTATATTATGTTAACATTCCATGTTAAATAGCTATATAAATTTTAGTAAGATTGGATTGGAATGTTATGATTAGTTTAATTTGGCCAATAATTCGTTCATAAAGGAAGCAAGATATGTTAAAGTTGGTTAGTTACTTAATCAAGAAGAAAGGTAGTTGTGAATTTTTATTCACATGATTAAAAGGAGTTTATGAGCAAATATTTTATAAATGTTGCCACTCACAGTTAATATGTAGTAAAGGAAGTTCAGTTTAATTAAAAGACACACATGAGATTATTTTCGAATTACTTCAAATTAAAGATAATTTAAATGGCTTGCGTGATTTGATGTATGTTTTTTTGTGATGTTGTATGTGAATCATAACATTGTCAAACCGGTTAATCACGTAAAGTGTAAGAGGATTTGCATTAAAACTCTTGGAACGTATATACCTTGAGTATGAACAATGGGGGGAGTCGTAAGGAACAGTGATCTATGACTTCTAATTAGAGTACAAGACATTGTACTCTTTTATATTTATAATGCGCTGGAATTCCATCACTTTATGTGACATAGGTAATACCTTCTTGGAGTTGCTCACAATAGGGCTATTTTAAAGGAAAGGAAACCCGTTTGATGCGAAATTCACAGTTTAAATATAATAAATAATTTGTTGAGTCTATGCACAGGTGAAAGGTTGTCAAAGGTAAGTTGTATTTATGTTTTCGTTCATATTGTTTTGTTGCATAGTCTTTAGTAGTTATGTACTCAGCTTTGATGACTGTTTGTTTTGTGTGCATGGATTTTCTTGGACTTGGCCCTACAATGACCCACTTGTTGGTGAGTAGTTGTCTAGAATAAAAAAAAGCTACAGGTACAAGTGGGCATATGTCATTTCATGCTAGGCTGGAGTGAGAGCACTTGCTTTTTAGTTTTGTAGTTTTATTTTTATTGTTTATGAAGCACTAACTTTTATTTTGATGTTATTTTATTTCTAAAGATTTTAGTTGTGGTTTTAAGGGCCATTAAAATGGTTCCGAAGTGTACTAAAGTTGTAAGTTGGGTTCTATTTTAGATGTTGATTTGATTTTGGTTTTGAGACTTGTTTTGAAATTTAGTTTTAAATTGGTTTTTAGTTTTAAGACTTCCGTTGTAGTACTTTGATAAATGCCTTAGCTGTTATCACAGTGGCGGTAATACTTTGGTTTTTCCGTTGTTAGGAGTTTTAATAATTATAATTCTTTTATATTTATAATATGTTTTCCGGAAAAATATAATGTACGAAGTTAGAAAATTCCACGGTGTTACAAAGTGGTTACCAGAGCTTATTTTTTGAAATAAAATAAATTTTATTTTTGGGGGTACCCTAAGTTTTATTTTGGGAAAGAGGAATTTCTTAATTTGGAAAGTTTTGAATAATAAATTATGTGTGCAGGTATGCAAGGAACTCAAGTATGTGTTATGTGTTATTATTTTAATACCATGTGGTGAGTTTAGGTAGGAAGTTTGGGCATGTAGGATAGACTCTATTTCTGTTCTTTCATGCATTAAAGTTCATGTTTTAAGGTGTTGCTTATATGAATAATTATGTGTAAAGGAAATTGTATGTTAGCCACAAGACCCTTTTGTAGAATTGTTAGTTTGTTTTCTTTTGGGAAGGATGGACCATCAGTCTTAAGTGTTATGCAGGATGTCGTATAGTATGCCTAGCAAAGACACACAAATAGGAACCTTGGAGAAGAAAGATTATGAGAGTCCACCCAATATGTGTGGAAAATATGGCTTTACTGTTGGTATATGAGTACTGTATTGGCTGCCACAATGGGACCAGCCCGACCAAGTATCAGCCCTAATTGTTAAGTGTTTGCCCGACCGTCCGCCCTACCTAGAAATCAAGGCAAAGTTTAGCGATTTCCGCTTTGCTGGAGGACTTCCGAACTACTCTAAATATAAGGATGCAATTGGCCAATGGGGTTGTGATTGGAGATACTTGGAAGGATACATTGCTAGGAAAGAGAAGCAGTATAAGGAGATGAATGCAAGTGATGAGACCCCGCCCACACCAAGCCCATATAGTCAAGGAAGTGTAGACATGATGGTAAAGGAGACTATTACTAGTTCAAGGACTTATGATTCAAGGGACAGTTCATGTTATGAAATCGAGAACCCGGATCTAGTAATTCCAGTGTATGTAGACTTGGTAACCGATTCTGAAGAGGATAAAGAAGAGTTAGATCCTGAGGAAGAAATGGAGGAACAAATGGAAGAAGAAATAGAAGATGATACAAAAGATGATCCTGAATTCATACCAAAGAAGTATGTGATGTCAAGAGACAAGAAGGACAATGTTAATGTTTAGAGATTTTGTTTAGATACAATTTAGTTAATATTGTTTAGTATTTCTAATGTTTAGAATGTTGAACAATTTAGATTATTGTTTATGTTAGTTTGAATAAGTGGCAGTGAGCCATAAAAAAATAATAAGAGGAGTTAAGTAATAAATTTCTTTCATGAAATAAAGCCTCGAGTCTAATAGAACCAAGGGAATTATTTTTGTTTCTTATTTTAATGGTTGTGTAAACAATCAAAACAAAGTGAATCATTCGCTCTAAAAGAATGAAACATCTTTTATGAGACGAAATGAGGAAGTGTACGTTTTATGTCATAAGTTTATGTTGTTCTAACTTACAGTTAGACATAATTTAATATAAAGGTCTTTTTCTCTACAGGAGAAACAGAATGGTCGAACGTAACAACAATCAACTGAATGAAGTAGTGAGGCAATTAGCTATTGTAGCTGAACAATTAGCTGCCAGAGGAAATGAAAATGGTAGTGACCCTGCTGGGGAACGTTTCAAGAATATTTCTCGAAGTAAGCCACCAATTTAGCAAGGAGAGCACAATCCAACTATTCTAGAGGGATGGTTGAGAGAGTTTAATAAGTTGTTTGGGGAAGTTGAGTGTCTAGAAGAGATTAAGTTGAACCATGCTGTTTATTATCTGAGAGGAGAAGCTGATCTATGGTGGTCACAAAATGAGGTTGCGATTAGGGCTTTACTAGGGTTTAATTGGGATATGTTTCAAGAGCAAATCCGTAATAAGTTCTATCTTGTGTTCCTTCAGAAACAAAAAGCTGAGGAGTTTCTAGAGCTTAAGATAGGAAGTATGTCTATCACTGAGTACTACTCTAAGTTCATAGAATTATCTAGGTTTGCTCCCAAGGCCGTAGCAACTAAGAGGTTGAAGGCTAGTCGTTTTGAAAGAGGGTTACCCTTAGACCTTCAATCACAATTAGCTGGACAGATCTTTGAGTCTTTGAATGAGTTATATGGTAGAGCTGCACACCTGTATGCCATAGACCGAAAGAAGAAGGAGGTATAGAAAGAAGGTGAGACGAGGGAGAAAACAAAGGATGGTGGAGGAAACTTCAACCAACAAGGAAATCATAGTGGATTTAAGAAACCTCATTTCCACAACAACTTTCAAGGTAATAGGGGAAACTTTAGGAAGCCTACTTCTGGAAATGGGAATAGTGCTCAGATGGCAAGTCAAGGAGGGCATGTGTACTTTTGCAAGAAGTGTCCTAACAATCACCCAGGAAAGGATTGTGCAGGGAACCCAATGACTTGTCGGTTGTGTAACAAACTTGGACACCGTGAGTATGAGTGCTTCTCTAAGAACAAAGGAAAGGAGGGGAAAAATTCTCAATCTAAGGGGAATTCACCTGGGGGACAGCAAAAGGGTTTCCAAGGAAATATGGGAGGAAAAGTGACGCCTCAGGCCGGAAGTAGGAATGGGAGTGGGAATAGAAGAGGACAGACTAAGACCTCAAACACTGGAAAGATGAATGTGATGGCTCGAAGTGAAGCTGATGCTAATAAGGATGTGATTACTGGTACTTTTTCTATTCTCTCTCTTCTTGTTAAAGTTTTGTTTGATTATGGTGTAACATATTCTTTTGTATCCACTAAGATTCTAGAAAAGTTAAAGCCTGTGTTGGGAAAATTAGATACAATAGATATGTAGTGCTACCCTCAGGGCAAGAGGTACAGTGTTCAAGGAGATTTCCAAATGTTCCTATTGAAATTGAGGGAGTGGAGTTTAAGGCTCACCTAATCGAGTTTGATTTAGGTTACTTAGAACTGATCCTACCGATGGATTCGTTAAGTAACCATAAGGCTGAGATTCTATGTGAGCCATAGAAGATCTCGTTAATGAATAAGGGTAAAAAGGTGAGCTATTAGAGGGCAGGAAGACCAAAACACAACAAAATAGTGTCGGTAATGAGGTTTGCTAGGTTTGTAAGGAGAGGTTTTCCTATTTACCTTTGTAGTGTGAGGATGTGGATCATGTTGAGACTGCTAAGCCCGAGGATATTGAGGTAGTAAGGGACTTTCTTGACGTGTTTCTGGAAGAGATACCGGGGATGCCTCCTAAACGAGAAATTGACTTTACCATAGACTTAGTCTCAGGAATAGCACCTATTTCCAAAGCACCCTATAGGATGGCACCTGTAAAAATGAGTTATTTGAAAGACCAATTATAAGAGTTGTTGGAAAAGGGTTACATTAGGTCTAGTGCTTCACCGTGGGGAGCACCAATACTGTTTATAAAGAAGAAAGATGGGAGTTTGAGGTTATGTATTGACTATAGGGAGATAAATAAGGTGACAATCAAAAATAAGTATCCTTTACCAAGGATTGATGACTTGTTTGATCTATTAAAAGGAGCCACTGTGTTTTCAAAGATTGATTTGAGGTCAAGGTACCATCAATTGAGGATTGCTGATGAGGACATACCGAAAACTGCTTTTCGTACGAGATATGGGCACTATGTGTTCACTGTTATGCCTTTTGGGTTAACCAAAGTGCCAGCGATTTTCATGGATCTAATGAATAGGATTTTCCAACGATATTTGGATAACTTTGTAGTTCTTTTCATTGATGATATCTTGGTGTACTCTATGAGTAAAGAGGAACATGTGGAACATTTGAGGACAATCTTGATGACATTAGGGGAGAATGAATTTTATGCTAAGTTCTCGAAATGTGAGTTCTGGTTGTATAAAGTTGCATTCTTGGGGCATATTGTGTAGAGGGAGTCGAAGTAGATCCAGCAAAAATTGAAGCAGTTAAAGAGTGGCCTACACCTAAGAATGTAACGGATGTACGGAGTTTCTTAGGGTTAGCAGGTTACTATAGGAGGTTTGTGAAGGACTTTTCGAGGATTGCTAAACCCATGACGTCCTTAATAAAGAAAGACTTTAAGTTTGAGTGGAGTGATAAGTGTGAAGAGACATTTCAGACCTTAAAGGAGCGTTTGACTACAGCTCTAGTGCTGACTTTGCCAGAGGGAAGTGACGCTTATGATGTGTATAGTGATGCTTCTAAAAATGGTTTTGGATGTGTGTTAGTGCAAAATAGAAAGGTGATTGCATATGCTTCAAGGCAATTGAAACCATACGAGGCAAATTACCATACTCACAATCTTGAGTTAGCAGCGATCGTGTTTGCTTTAAAGATATGGAAGCATTTCTTGTATGGGGTAAAATGTAGGATATACACGGACCACAAGAGTTTAAACTACTTTTCCATGAGACAGAGGAGATGGCTTGAGTTGATCAAGGATTATGACTTAGATATCCAATACCATGAAGGGAAGGCCCATGTGGTTGCAGATGCTTTAAGGTGTAAAACGAAGCATGGGGTGAATACCTTGGTAGATTGAGCTTAGAGAGATTGAGCTTAGAGATAGTAAAGGAGGGAGAGTTGGAAGAAATTCTTTGTAATCTTAATATCCAACCAACAATATTTGAGGAAATTAAGAAGAACCAGGAGGGAGATGTGAAATCGGACAGAATTAGGCAAAAAATGAAAGCAGGAAAAGCTGTGGACTTTAAGATCCATGAGGATTGAAGTTTAAGGTATAAAGGAAGATGGTTTGTACCACAGAAATGTGAGGATCTGAAACAAAGAATCATGGAGGAGGGTCATAATACCCCATATTCAGTGCATCCTGGAGGAGATAAGCTATATAAAGATTTAAAGAAGAGATGTTGGTGGCCTAGGATGAAAAGAGAAGTGGATGGATTTGTGAGCAAGTGTCTTACTTGTCAAAAGGTGAATTTTGAGCATAAGAGACCACAAGGAGAGGTCCAACCACTTGAGATACTAGGATGGAAATAGGATTGCATATCAATGGACTTTGTGACTTGTTTGCCAAAGTCGAGGGATCAAAATGATACCATATGGGTTGTGATGGATAGGCTTACTAAGTCGACGGTGTTTATACCCATGAAAGTGACTTGGAAAATGGAACAACATGAAAAGGCTTACAAAAAACATGTTGTGAGGCTACATGGAGTTCCAAAGGTTATCGTATCGGATAGGGATTCTAGGTTTCTTTCGAAATTCTGGAAAACTGTCTAGGAGAACTTTGGTACAACGTTGAAGATGAGTACAGCTTTCCATCCAGCAACCGATGGACAAACAGAAAGAACCATACAAACATTAGAGGACATGCTCAGAGCTTGTGTAATGGATTTTCAAGGGAATTGGGAGGATCAGTTAGATCTCATTGAGTTTTCATACAACAATAGCTACCATGCAAGTATTGGCATGGCACCTTTCGAGGCTTTGTATGGGAGGAAGTGTAGAATCCCCTTGTGTTGGAATGACATAAGTGAGACAGTAATTCTAGGACCACAATTGAAAGATTCAGGCAGCAGAAGATAGACAAAAGTCGTATGCGGACCAAAAACGCCAAGAAGTTGTGTTTGAAGTTGGCGATAAGGTGTTACTTAAAGTATCACCAATGAAAGGAGTAATGAGGTTCGGAAAGAACGGTAAATTGAGCTCAAAATACATAGGACCCTATGAGATCTTGCAAAGGGTTGGAAAAGTAGCCTATAAGTTAGCATTGCCAATGGAGTTGAGCAAGGTTCACAATGTCTTTCAGTGTCTCAACTAAGGAAATATGTTCTAGATGAGTCACATGTGTTACAGCCTGAAATAATAGAGTTAGACCAAAGTTTGACATATGAAGAGAGGCCAATTAAGATCCTAGATAGTAAAGTTAGGGATACTGGTAGAAACAGTGTCAAAATAGTGAAGGTGTTGTGGTCTAACCAAGAAATCAAAGAAGCTACTTGGGAAGCTGAAGATATGATGAGGGAAAAGTATCCAGAGTTATTTCAGGTTAGTAAGTAGAGTTACAGGGAGGTAACTCGATTCTTAAGGGGGATAGAAAGCGACCTAATTTCGCGCGTTTTTACTCTTAATTTTGCAAGTTTTTATGAGTTTCTGCGACTTTTAGGTAAAAGTTTTATGTTTGTCTACAAAAAGATGTCAAGTGAAAGTTAAGTAAGTGTGTAAGGCCTACAACAACATAGTATTATAATGAGAAAGTTTGAAGTAAATGTAGTCTCTATTCAAATTCTATACACTAATCTACACAATATTTCGAGCCGAAACTTCTTTTAAGGGGGGTAGACTGTAATACCCCACATTTTCACGTATTTTAAGTAAGTATTTTGTATTTTATACGTGTAATTTTAATATTTTTATTGAAAATTTGTGTTCAATAAGAATATTATTTGAGGAAAAAAGTAACAATATAAAATAAGCTTTAATTAAAAATAATTATTGTGTTTATAAATGATATTTTATGTTTTACAAAATATTTTGAAAGGTTTCTGAAAATAGAATTTTTAAGAGTCTCCTAATTTATTTTAAGGCAACGGCATAAAGATAATTTCCACTCTTTAGGATAAGTATGGGCTATACCAAACTCTACTTTGGGGCCTATAAATATCCTTTAAAACCCAAATTTTCAGATTGAATCTTTCATAATTGTCATTAGGATTCAAAAATTTAGAGAGAGAAACAGATAAAAAAAAGGGAGCAAGATTTCAAAAAAAAACTATTCCGTTTTTCCGAGAAGAAAAAAAAAATTAGTTCGCCGGAGCCCCGCTTGCAACCCGCTGGAGCCCCGACGCTGCTGTCGCGGTCGCCGGCCACCTCGGTCCTCCCCCACTCGGTATTTTCGAGTACTTTTATAAAAAAAATTCTTCTCTTTCTTTTTTATTCAATTTTGCAAATTCATGTTCATATGTATATTTAATGATGATTTTATAAGATTCAATCAAGTTTTATGAAGTTATGATTTGTTTTAAAGCATGAATTAATTTGTTGTTCATGATTAGGGTTTATATAGTAACAAATTCTTGATTTTTATGAGTTTTAATAATTTAAACTTTAATATTATGATTATGAATTGTTGTTGCGTGAATTTGTGATGATTTTATGAAGTTTAGATTGATTTTTAAAGGCTTTAAATATAAAATAAATTGTTGTCCAAATTTTGTAATCATGAAATTCAATAGAGTAAATATTATGAACATGTTTTGGCTTATGAAAAGTTATTCTAAAGCATCGATTGGTTTCATAATGATTTTAGTAGATTGTAAAAGAGTTTTGTCATGAATTAAAGATGTTTTTATGAGTTTTCTATGAGTTTAAAGTTAATTAATAAATCTGTAAATTTTATAAAAACAAGTTAAAATTAGATTTAAGTGTTCATATTATGCTAGTATGATCACTTATTAATTCTATGATGTTACACATGATTTTTAGTGTGTTTCATGAAGTTTAGAGGAGATTTTAAGCATGTTTAACTTGCTTTTCAGATTTTATAAAGTGAATAATTAGGCTTTTAAAGTATGTAATTAGCATGAATTGATCATATAAATAAAGTAATACATTGCATGATTGATTTGTGTTGTTTTTGAGGTTTTTCAAGGAGTTTTGATAATTTTGAATTGCTGTCCACTTTTCTAAAGTGACACAAAATTTATTTTGAGTTTTTAAAAAGCATAAATAAGTCCCGAAAACCAAGTAATCTTGCAATAAAAAAATTAAAGTGAAATATGGAATTGAATAGAGATCATATAAGGAATGTTTAGGACAAGTTTCCAACATAGAAGTTAGTTTAGAATTGTTGTAGAACTTAGTCAACAAGGTTTTAATTTAGTTTCGGTTTTCTTTATGTAGGAGACTTTGAATTAGTCAACTTTTAGAAGTTGTAGCGGAGCACCACTATTTCACAAGGTACGTAAGTACTAAAGAGAAACATAAGAATTAGAATTCATGCTTGGATGATCTTTTATGTTATGAAACATTGTTATGCTTGTCTGAATTATGAATTGATGTGCATGACAAGTTATATTAGAAGCATGATTATATTATATTGACTTTCCATGCTTAATAGCCATATAAATTTTAGTAAGATTGGATTGGAATGTTATAATAAGTTTAATTTGGCCAATAGTTCATTAATAAAGGAAGGAAGATATTTTAAAGTTGGTTAGTTACTTAATCAACAAGAAAGGTAGTTGTGAAGTTTTATTCACATGATTAAAAGGAGTTTATGAGCAAATATTTTATACATGTTGCCACTAGCATTGTCAGTTCAGTTAATCAGTTCAGTTCTGGTTTCAACCAATCAGTTTGGTTCATTTCAGTTCAGATAATTCAATTATTTTTTGTTTCATTTCAGTTTGGTTCAGTTAATTTTGATTTCAGATCAATTCAGTATCAAGTTGTTGCGTTTTCAAATCAAATCAGTTCAGTTACAATTGGTTTCAGTTTATAGACAAACAGATAAACAAAAAATAGTTCAATTCAGTTTCAGATTGCCACAGTTGGTTTCAGATTCAGTTGGTTGCAGTTCAGTTAGTTGCAGTTCAGATATTTTCAGTTCAGATATTTTCGGTTCAGATATTTCAGTTCGGACATTTTCGTGTAACTGACTTTGTTTCAAGCGATGAGATATTTTCAGTTCAAATATTTGTTTTAGATATTTTAGATCCATGATAAGTTTTTACGATACTAGTTTTACAGTTAAATTACCCTTGAGACTCGACAACATAGGATGATCTTTGACCAATACAACTGCATGAGTAATCGTTTCATTGAAGGGCATGTCTTCTATGCATCAGGTTGCACCGTCAAATAATGGTGCAACTGTGTATGTGTAAATCGTTCTTTTATTCTAGGTTCCACTGCAAGGGTTACTTGGTAGAATAATTATGGTTACATATTTGAACAATGATGGTTACTCACATTCTATACCTATTTGAACAACTTCTTATGTGAATTACAATAGTTAATTTTTTGAACCGTATGAATTACTTATTTGAATACTGATTTATGGTTACTTCTTTAAAATATAGAGGTTAATATTATTAATTATGTATATGAAATCGAGTTTGTTTGCTTATATGTTACGGAGTACTTTGTAAAATATTGATGGTTAACAGTTAAAAGTGGAATGGTTTATAGTTAAAAGCTTATTTGATATCTCACATTATTGCATTGAGTTAAAGAACAAATTTACAGTGTGGAATTGAATCGATGGAATATATGAAAGAGTTATAGTTCCATAAATTTAGTGAAATTGGGTGATAAATACATTTCATTAACATTTGAATTTTGAATGAAAAATGCAATTTACGAAGATCTAATTATGTAATTAATTTTCAATCAATATTTGTCTAGTTTAAGGAAAATTCTTTTTTGTTAAAAATTTTCAGTTACAGTTCAGTTCCAGTTTCAGTCAAAATAGTTCAGTTTAAATCAGTTGTTAATCCAGATCAGTTCAGTTTCAGTTACAAATTTTCAATTACAGTTCAGTTTCAGTTACATGTTTTCAGATTTTTCCAAATCAGATAATTTTCAGTTCAGTTACAATTCAATTTCAGATTTATATTTTCAATTTTAACGGTTAAACTTAGTTTCAGTTCAGTTGACTTTCAGTGACAGTTTCAATTCAGTTCAATTCAATTCAGTTTCAAATAAATTTCACTTGAACAGTGATTTTTTAACCAAACTGACGGTGCTAGTTGCCACTCACAATTTAAGGTGTGGTCAAGGAGAAAGTAGATAGTTAGCCACTCACAGTTAATGTGTGGTAAAGGCAGTTCAGTTTAATTAAAGGACACACACGAGATTTTTTTTTACTCACTTTAAATTAAAGATGATTAATATGGCTTGTGTGATTTGATGCATGTTTTTGTGTGATGTTGTATGTGAGTCATAACATTGTTAAACCGGTTAATCATGTAAAGTGAAAGAGGATTTGCTTCAAAACTCTTGGAACGTATATACCTTGAGTATGAACAATGGGGGGAGTCATAAGGAACAGTGATCTATGACTTCTAATTGGAGTACAAGACGTTGTACTCTTCAGGATTCAAGTAGTTTTGTTGAATAGAGAAGATTCAACAATAAATTGTGTCTCAAGTAGAGAAGATTCAAGGGAAATGTGCTTTATTTTATTTGAATAGTTGTGTAACCAATCAAAACTAAGTGAATCAATCGCTCTAAAGGGATAGAAACTTCCTTTATGATTGAAAAAGTGCATTCATGGTATGCTATAAGCTTTGCATAATTCTAACCTAGAGTTAGACGTAGTTTAATAAAAAGGTCTTTTCCTCTTCAGGAGAAATAAGATTGCTGAGCGTAACAACAATAAGTGGAATGAAGTAGTGAGACAATTAGCAACTGTAGCTCAACAGTTAACCGCTAGAGGAAATGGTAATAGAGGCGACTCCGCTGGGCAACTTTTCAAGAAAATCGCTCACAGTTAGCCGCCTATGTACCAAGGAGAACCCGATCTGACTGATTTATAGGGATGGCTGAGAGAGTTCAATAACCTGTTTGGTGCAGTTGAGTGTCCAGAAGAATCTAAGGTAAATCATACGATTTACTACTTGAGGGGAGAAGCGGATCTTTGGTGGTCACAGAATCAAGTTGTGATCAAGGCGTTGCCAGGATTCAATTGGACTATGTTCCAGGAGCAGATTCGCAGCAAGTTCTACCAGGTGTTTCTTCAAAAACAAAAGGCTGATGAGTTTCTGGAGCTCAAGATGGGAAGTATGTCGGTTATCGAGTATTATTCAAAGTTTATAGAGCTGTCTAGGTTTGCTAAGGAGGTTGTGGAAACGGAGAAGCTGAAGACTAGTCGATTTGAGAGAGGATTGCCCATAGATATTCAATTGCAATTAGCCAGGAAAGTTTTCTAAATGTTGGATGAGTTATATGGTAGAGTTTCGCACTTGTATGCCTTAGAGAAAAAGAAGAAGGAGATGTTGAAAGAAGGTGAGACGAGGGAGAAAAGGAAGGATGGTGGAGGAAACTTCAACCAATATGGGAGTCATGCTGGATTTAAGAAGCCTCGTTTCAGCAAGCATTTTCAGAGGAATAAGGGAAACTTTGGAAAGCCTGCATATGGCAGTGGGAATAGGGTGCAAACTGCTAATCAAGGTGGTCGTGTGTACTTCTACAAGAAATGTCCTAATAATCATCCAAGCAAGGACTTTACTAGAAATTTAGTGACTTGTCGTCTGTGTAACAAGCTCGAACATCGTGACTATGGGTGTTACTCTAAGGGTAAGGGAAAGAAAGGACAAGGGTCGTGGTTCCATAATATATGAAGCAGGAGGTCAGCAAAAGGGTTTCCAAGGAAACATGGGAGGAAAGACGACGCAGCAAGCCGGAAATAGGAATGGAAGTGGCAATGGAGGAGACTAGGCTAAGACCTCGAATGCTGGAAAGTTGAATGTGATGGCACGAAGTGAAGTGGATGCTAGTAAGGATGTGATTATTGCTACTTTCTCTATTCACTCTCTTCCTGTTAATATTTTGTTCGAATCTGGTGCAATTTATTCTTTTGTATCCACTAATGTTTTGCAAAAGTTACTGCCTATTTCAGGAAAAATAGAAACAATAGATATGTTGATAGTGATACCATCAGGACAAGAAGTGCAGTGTTAAAAAAGATATTTTGGATGTCCCGATTGAGATAGTGGGAGTGGAGTTTAAGGATAACTTAATTGAGTTTGAGTTAGGTGACTAATTAGAGGTGATCCTAGGGATGGATGGGTTGAGTGAACATAAGGCTGAGATTTTGTGTGAACCGCAGAAAATCTCGTTAGTTAAGATAGGTAAGAAGGTGAGCTATTGGAGGGCAGGAAGGACAAAACACAACAAAATAGTGTCAATGATGAGATTTGCTAGGTACGTCAATAGAGGGTTCCCAATTTACTTTTGTAGTGTGAGGGATGTAGATCTTTTCGAGTCTTCTAAGCTTGAGGACATCGAGGTAGTGAGGGATTTCTAGGACGTATTTTCGGAGGAGATTCCGGGAATGCCGTCGAAGCGAGAAATCGACTTCACCATAGACTTAGTGCCAGGAACGGCGCCCAATTCCAAAGCACCATACAGGATGGCACCTGCGAAAATGAGCGAGTTTAAGGAGCAGTTACAGGATTTATTAGAGAAGGGTTACATCACGCCTAGTGCTTTACCTTGGGGAGCACCAATGTTGTTTGTGAAGAAGAAAGACGGGAGCATGAGGTTGTGTATTGACTATAGGGAGGTGAATAAGGTAATGATCAAGAACAAGTATCCTTTACCAAGAATTGATGACTTGTTTGATCAGTTGAAAGGAGCTACTATGTTCTCAAAGATCAATTTGAGGTCTGGATACCATCAATTGAGGATTGCTGATGAGGACATACTGAAGAACACTTTTCATACCAGATATGGGCACTATGAGTTCACCGTTATGCCTTTTGGGTTGACGAATACGCCAGCTATTTTTATGGACATGATGAATAGGATTTTTCAATGGCTTTTGGATATGTTTTTGGTTGTGTTCATTGATGACATATTGGTGTACTCTAAGCATAATGAGGAGCATGTAGAACATTTAAGAATGATTTTGACAACATTGAGGGAGAATAAGTTGTATGCCATATTCTCTAAGTGTGAATTTTGATTTGAGAAAGTCGCGTCTTTGGGGCATTTTGTGTCAAAAGGAGTTGAAGTGGATCCAGCCATGTTTGAAGCAGTAAAAGAGTAGCCTACACCTAATAATGTGTCTAACGTATGAAGTTTCTTGGGTTTAGCAAGGTATTACAGGAGGTTTGTGAAGGACTTTCGAGGATCGCTAAGATAATGACGTCGTTAATGAAGAAGGACTGTAAGTGAGACAGTAATTCTTGGACCACAATTAATTGAGGAGACTACCAACAAGGTGGGAGTAATACAAGCAAAGACTCAAGCTGCACAGGATAGGCAGAAATCCTATGCGGACCAAAAGCATCGAGAAGCTGTGTTTGAAGTTGGTGACAAGGTGTTACTGAAAGTATCACCAATGAAAGGTATCGTGAGGTTTGGGAAAAAGGGGAAACTAATTCCAAAGTACATTGGACCTTATGAGATTTTGCAAAGAATTGGATAGGTTGCCTATAAACTAGCTTTACCAATGGAATTGAGCAAAGAACACAATGTATTTCATATGTCTCAATTGAGGAAGTATGTACCGGATAAGTCACATATATTGCAATCCGAGACGATCGAATTAGACCAAAACTTGACTTATGAGGAGAAACCGATTAAAATACTTGATAGTAAAGTTCATGATACTCATAGAAAAGGTGTAAAAATAGTAAAAGTCTTTTGGTCTAAACAAGAAACCGAGGAAGCAATGTGGGAAGCCGAGGATATGATGAGGAAACAGTATCCAGAGTTATTTCAGGTTAGTACAATTATGGGGACGTAACTCGATTCTTAAGGGGGTAGAGTGCAATAGAATTTCGCGCATTTTTCCCTTAAATTTTGTGGGTTTTTGCTTCTTTTACCAAAGTTTTACGTAAGTTTTACATTTATTCTCTAAAGTTTGTTAGGAAAAAGTCTATGTTAGTGTCTAAATTCTACAACAACTAAGGTTAGAAAGGGAAAAGTTTCGAGAAAAAGGGAGTCTCGATTCAAGTTCCATACAATAGTTTAGACAAAGTTTTGGGACGAAACTTCTTTTAAGCGGGGTAGACTATAATACCCCGAATTTTCACGTACTTTATGAATTTAATTTCATAAGTATTTAGTGTATTTTTTGGAGAAAAATAAGTAAATAAATAAATTAAAGAGAGGAAATTTACGAATTTGTGAGTTATAATACTTATTTTCATGTTTTATAAAGCTTATAATTATTTTATGTCACTTTAATATTTATAAAATATTTTAAGAAGTTTCTTAATTTAGGTTTTTAAAGGTTTCCTTATTTGTTTTAAAACAAGGGCATTAAAGTAATTTCAATCATTAAGGGTATTTTTGTAATTTCAACTAAACCTAATTTTTGCCTATAAAAACCCCAGTAAATAAGAATTTTATGATTTAATTTGAGATTTTATGTTTTAGGATTTCAAAAAAAAAAAAAAAGGAGTTCGAACCTTCGGATTGGAAAGCCTAACCCTTTCCTTCACCCCCTCACCGGATCACCCCTCGTCGGCGCCACCAGCTCACCGGCCACTTCCTCCCTCCTCCTTTGTTTTTCGAGTATATAAAAAAAATTCTTCCTCTTTTCTTTTTAATTCAATCTAGTTTAAATTCCATGTTTATGATTATGTATAAGCATGTTTTATAGTTTTAATCA
The DNA here is from genome assembly GCA_016808085.1 of Suaeda aralocaspica. Taxonomy (NCBI): domain Eukaryota; kingdom Viridiplantae; phylum Streptophyta; class Magnoliopsida; order Caryophyllales; family Amaranthaceae; genus Suaeda; species Suaeda aralocaspica. Next base: position 610,637 of record PYUH01000305.1, on the reverse strand, counting down.
AGTTTTGAAGTTTATGATCATGTTTTAGAAATTAAAATTCATGTTTAAAAAGTTTGTTCATGAAACTATAATTAGGGTTTATAAAGTATGTGAAAATTATTAGTTTTTGTGATTTTAATGTTCTAAACTTATGTATTATGATCATAGATTGTTAGAGAATTAATTTACGCTGGTGTTTGAGGTTTAGAATTATTTTTAGAGATTTTAAAGCAAATTATTATTACTATCAAAATTTTAAAAGTACAAATAAAAGTAGTAAAAATATTATGAACATGTTTTTAGGCGTGAAAAATAAGTTTTAATACATGAAATAAAAGTATAATTTTATTATAAGGTTACTATATTGTTTCATGCATAAATAGTAAAGCTTCAAAGGGTTTTAATGAGGTTTTGAATTAATATATAAATATTGCTGCGAATTTTTATTATCATGAGTTCATTCATAGTACAAATAGTAATGCAAGAAATAATGACTTATAATATATAAGAATGTTGTTTTAAGGTCAAATTATGATATATAGGAAGGTTTAAAAGAGTTTTTAAGTAACTTTTCAAAGCTGCTTTTTTTTAGAAAATTATCGAAAATTAAGTGTTTTGTAAAGGAAACTACAAAATAAAGTATGGAATTGGATAGAGACCATATAGGGAAGGTTTTGGATGAGTTTCCAACATGAAAAGTCAGTTTAGAGTTGTTGTAGAAATTAGTCGATAAGGTTTTTAATTGGTTTCGATTTTTCCTATGTAGGAGACTTCGAGTTAAGCGATTTCTAGGAGTAGTGACGGATCACCGTTATAACACAAGGTACGTAAGTACTAGCTTAGAGCCATACAAGTAACTAGAATACATGCTAGAGTAGTTAAAATTTCATGCTAGAATCTATAGAATTGACAGTTATTAATTTGTTGACTTTAGTTAACTTGCTTGAAAAGTTATGTTGGCATGCTTGCATGAAAAGTATGTATTGATTATTAAGTTTGACATTACATTTTATAGCATTGTTATTACATCATTGATGTTGGAATGTTTATTATTTTGAAAGGTTTTGACTAGTAGTCAATAAGGAAAGAAAAGCAGTTAAGTTGATTAATTACTTGATCAATGAGAAAAGAGGTTAGTGAATATTCATTCACATGCTTTAACAGCAAGCTTAACGAGCAAATGGTTAGCCCCTCACAGTTTATGTGTGGTAAAGGAAGGTTTAAATAAATAAAGGACCCAGAATTAATATTGGAATCACGTGATAAACAAGATAATTAATATGGTGTATGATGCTTGTTTACCTTAAATGTTCTTATGTGATTTTATGTGAGTCATGACAAATATTAAACCCGTTAATCACGCAAAGTGAAAGAGGGTGCGCACGAAAACTCTTGGAACGTATATACCTTGAGTGTGAACAATGGGGGGGGGG
>PYUH01000305.1:565445-609200 GCA_016808085.1 Suaeda aralocaspica | reverse complement strand
ATGACCGGTTTTGCGCTAGGGCTTTCCCTAGGGTTGTCTACATGGGATATGTTTCAAGAGCAAACCTAACGTAATAAGTTCTATCTTGTGTTCCTTCACGAGAAACAAAAAGCTTGAGGAGTTTCTAGAGCTAAGATAGAGAAGTATGTCATCACTGAGCTACTCTAAGTTCATAGAATTATCTAGGTTGTCCAAGGCCGTAGGCAACTAAGAGGTTGAAGGCTAGTGTTTGAAAGAGGTACCCTTAGACCTTCAATCACAATTAGCTGGACAGATCTTTGAGTCTTTGAGTTGTATTTAATGGTAGAGTGCCACACCTGTATGCCATAGGACGAACGAAGAAGGAGTATAGAAAGAAGGTGAGACGAGGAGAGCGGAAAACAAAGGATGGGGGAGGAAACTTCTAACCAACAAGGAAATCATAGTGGATGGATTTAAGAAACCTCATTCCACAAAACTTTCAAGTAATAGGGGAACCCACTTTGGCAGCCTACTCTCTGGAAAGGGGAAATAGTGCTCAGATGGCAAGTCAAGGAGGGCACGTGTACTTTTGCAAGAAGTTGTCCTAACAATCACCCAGGAAAGGATTGTGCAGGGAACCCAATGACTTGTCGGTGTGTTGTAACAAACGTGGACACCGTGAGTATGAGTGCTCCAAGAACAAAGGAAAGAGGGGAAAAATTCTCAATCTAAGGGGAATCACCTGGGGACAGCAAAAAGGGTTCAAGGAAATATGGGAGGAAAAGTGACGCCTCAGGCCGGAGTCCGGAAGTGGAATGGGAGTGGGATAGAGAGGACCGACTAAGACCTCAAACTGGAAAGATGAATGTGATGGCTCGAAGTGAAGCTGATGCTAATAAGGATGTGATTACTGTACTTTTCTATTCTCTTCTTCTTGTTTAAAGTTTTGTTTGATTATTGCTGTTTCTACTATCTTTTTATCCTTCTTTTGTATCCACTAAGATTCTAGAAAGTTGTAAAGTCGCTTTTGTTGGTTTGGGAAATTAGATACAAATAGATATGTAGTGCTACCCTAGGGAAGAGGTACAGTGTTTCAAGGAGATTTCCAAATGTTTCCCTATTGAAATTGAGGGAGTGGAGTTTAAGGCTCACTAATCGAGTCTTGATAGGAATACTTAGAACCCACTAGTCCTCACGATGGATTCGTAATGTAACCATAATGGCTGAGATTCTATGGAGACCTAGGATCTCGTTTCAGAATAAGGGTAAAAAGGTGAGCTCATTGAGGGCAGGAAGACAAAAAACAACCAAAATAGGTGTCGGTAATGAGGTTTGCTAGGTTTGTGGGGGTTTTCCTATTTACCTTTGTAGTGTGAGGATGTGGATCATGTGAGACTGCTAAGTCCCGAGGATATTGATGCTGGGGTAGTAAGGGACTTTCTTGACGTGTTCTGGAAGAGATCCGGGGATGACTCCTAAACGAGAAATGACTTTACATAGACTTAGTCTCAGAATAGCACCTATTTCCAAAGCACCCTATAGGATGGCACCTGTAAAAATGAGTTATTTGAAAGACCAATTATAAGAGTTGTTGGAAAAGGGTTACATTAGGTCTAGTGCTTCACCGTGGGGAGCACCAATACTGGTTATAAAGAAGAAGAAAGATGGGAGTTTGAGGTTATGTATGGACTATAGGGAGATAAATAAGGTGACATCCAAAAATAAGTATCCTTTACCAAGGATTGATGACTTGTTGATCTATTAAAAGGAGCCACTGTGTTTTCAAAGATGATTTGAGGTCAAGGTACATCATTGAGGATTGCTGATGAGGAAATACCGAAAACTGCTTTCGTCGAGATATGGGCACTTGTGGTCATGTTATGCTTTTGGGTTAACCAAAGTCAGCGATTTTCATGGATCTAATGAATAGGATTTTCAACGATATTTGGATAACTTTGTAGTTCTTTTCATTGATGATTCTGGTGTACTCTATGAGTAAAGAGGAACAGTGGGACATTTGGGACAATCTTGATGACATTAGGGGAGAATGAATTTATGCTAAGTTCTCGAATGTGAGTTCTGGTTGTATAAAGTTGCATTCTTGGGGCATATGGTGTAGAGGGAGTCGAAGTAGATCCCAGCAAAAATGAAGCAGTTAAAGAGTGGCCTACACTAAGAATGTAACGGATGTACGGAGAGTTTTTAGGGTTAGCAGGTTACTATAGGAGGTTGTGAAGGACTTTTCGAGGATTGCTAACCCATGACGTCTTAATAAAGAAAGACTTTAAGTTTGAGTGGAGTCTAAGTTGTGAAGAGACATTTCAGACCTTAAAGGAGCTTTGACTACAGCTCTAGTGCTGACTTTGCCAGAGGGAGTGACGCTTATGATGTGTATAGTGATTGCTTTAAAAATGGTTTTTGGATGTGTGGTAGTGCAAATAGAAAGGTGATTGCATATGCTTCAGGCAATTGAAACCATACGAGGCAAATACCATACTCACAATCTTGAGTTAGCCGCGATCGTGTTTGCTTTTAAGATATGGAAGATTTCTTGTATGGTGGTAAAGTAGTATGATTACAAGACCACACGAGTTTAAACTACTTTTTCCATGAGACAGAGGAGATGGCTTGAGTTGATCAAGGATTATGATTAGATATCCATACCATGAAGGGAAGGCCCATTGTGGTTGCAGATGCTAAGGTGTAAAACGAAGCATGGGTGAATACTTGGTGATTGAGCTTAGAGAGATTGAGCTTAGAGATAGTAAAGGAGGGAGAGTGGAAGAATTCTTTGTAATCTTAATATCCAACCAACAATATTTGAGGAAATTAAGAAGAACCAGGAGGAGAGTGAAATCGGAAAGAATTAGGCAAAAAATGAAAAGCAGGAAAAGCTGTGGACTTTAAGTCCATGAGGATTGACGTTTTAAGGTATAAAGGAAGATGGTTTGTACCACAGAAATGTGAGGATCTATGAACAAAGAATCATGCGAGGAGGGTCATAAACCCCATATTCAGTGCATCCGGAGGAGATAAAGCTTATAAAGATTAAAGAAGAGATGTTGGGTGGCCTAGGAGAAAAGAGAAGTGGATGGATTTGTGAGCAAGTGTCTTACTTGTCAAAAGGGGGAATTTGAGCATAAGAGACCACAAGGAGAGGTCCAACCACTTGAGATACTGGATGGAAAATAGGATTGCTATCAATGGACTTTGTGACTGTTTGCCAAAGTCGAGGGATCAAAATGATACCATATGGGGTTGTGATGGATAGGCTTACTAAGTCGAGGTGTTTATACCCATGAAAGTGACTTGGAAAATGGAACAACATGAAAAGGCTTACAAAAACATGTGTGAGCTACATGGAGTTCCAAAGGTTATCGTATCGGATAGGGATTCTAGGTTTCTTTCAATTCTGGAAAACATGTCTAGGAGAACTTTTGGTACAACGTTGAAGATGAGTACAGCTTTCCATCCAGCAACCGATGGACAAACAGAAAGAACCATACAAACATGAGGAACATGCTCAGAGCTTGTGTATGGGATTTCAAGGGAATTGGGAGGATCAGTTAGATTCATTGAGTTTTCATACAACAATAGCTACCATGCAGTATTGGCATGGCACCTTTCGAGGCTTTGTATGGGAGGAAGTGTAGAATCCCCTTGTGTGGAATGACATAAGTGAGACAGTAATTCTTAGGACCACAATTGAAGATTTCAGGGCAAGCAGAAGATAGACAAAAGTGTATGCGGACCAAAAACGCCAAGAGTTGTGTTTGAAGTTGGCGATAAGGTGTTACTTAAAGTATCACCAATGAAAGGTAGTAATGAGGTTCGGAAAGAACGGTTAATTGAGACTCAAATACATAGGACCCTATGAGACTTGCAAAGGGTTGGAAAAGTAGCCTATAAGTTGCATTGCCAATGGAGTTGAGCAGGTTCACAATGTCTTTCCGTGTCTCAACTAAGGAAATATGTTAAGATGGTCAATGTGTTACACGCCTGAATAATAGAGTTAGACCAAAGGTTGACATATGGAGAGGCAATCCATAAGATCCTAGATAGTAAAGTTAGGGATACTGGTAGAAACAGTGTCAAATAGTGAAGGTGTTGTGGTCTAACCAAGAAATCAAAGAAGCTACTTGGGAAGTGAAGATATGAGGGTGAAAAGTATCCAGAGTTTATTTCAGGTTAGTAAGTAGAGTTCAGTGAGGTAACTCGATATTAAGGGGGATAGAAAGCGCCTAATTTCGCGCGTTTTTACTCTTAATTTGCAAGTTTTATGAGTTTCTGCGACTTTTAGGTAAAAGTTTTAGTTTGTCTACAAAAAAGATGTCAAGTGAAAGTGAAGTAAGTGTGTAAGGCCTACAACAACATAGTATTATACATGAGAAAGTTGAAGTAAATGTAGTCTCTATTCAAATTCTATACACTAATCTACACAATATTTCGAGCCGAAACTTCTTTTTAAGGGGGGTAGGACTGTAATACCCCCATTTCACGTATTTTAAGTAAGTATTTTGTATTTTATACGTGAATTTTAATATTTTTATTGAAAATTTGTGTTCAATAAGAATTATTGAGAAAAAAAGTAACAATATAAAATAAGCTTTAATTAAAAATAATTATTGTGTTTATAAATGATATTTATGTTTTACAAAATATTTGAAAGGTTTCTGAAAATAGAATTTTAAGGAGTCTCCTATTTATTTTAAGGCAACGGCATAAAGATAATTTCCACTCTTTAGGATAAGTATGGGCTATACCAAACTCTACTTTGGGGCCTCATTAAAATCCTTTAAAACCAAAATTTTCAGATTGAATCTTCATATTGTCATAGGATTCAAAAATTTAGAGAGAGAAACAGATAAAAAAAAAGGGAGCAAGATTTCACAAAAAAAAACTATTCGTTTTTTCCGAGAGAAAAAAAAAAATTAGTCGCGGAGCCCCGCTTGCCACCGCTGGAGCCCCGACGCTGCTGTCGCGGTCGACGGCCACCTCGGTCCTCCCCACTCGGTATTTTCGAGTACTTTATAAAAAAATTCTTCTCTTTCTTTTTTATCATTTTGCAAATTCATGTTCATATGTATATTTAATGATGATTTTAATAGATTCAATCAAGTTTTATGAAGTTATGATTTTGTTTTAAAGCATGAATTAATTTGTTGTTCATGATTAGGGTTATATAGTAACAAATTCTTGATTTTATGAGTTTATAATTTAAACTTTAATATTATGATTATGAATGTTGTTGCGTGAATTGTGATGATTTATGAAGTTTAGATTGATTTTTTAAGGCTTTAAATATAAAATAAATTGTTGTCCAAATTTTGTAATCATGAAATTCAATAGAGTAAATATTATGAACATGTTTGGCTATGAAAAGTATTCTAAAGCATCGATTGGTTTCATAATGATTTTAGTAGATTGTAAAAGAGTTTTGTCATGAATTAAAGATGTTTTATGAGTTTTCTATGAGTTTAAAGTTAATTAATAAATCTGTAAATTTTATAAAAACAAGTTTAAATTAGATTTAAGTGTTCATATTATGCTAGTATGATCACTTATTATTCATGATGTTACACAGATTTTAGTGTTGTTTCATGAAGTTTAGTAGAGGAGATTTTTTTTAGCATTTTAAACTTGCTTTTCAGATTTTATAAAGTGAATAATTAGGCTTTAAAGTATGTAATTAGCATGAATTGATCATATAAATAAAGTAATACATTGCATGATTGATTTGGTTGTTTTTGAGGTTTTTCAAGGAGTTTTGATAATTTTGAATTGCTGTCCACTTTTCTAAAGTGACACAAAATTTATTTGAGTTTTTAACAAAGATAAATAGTCCCGAAAACCAAGTAATTGCATAATAAAAAATTAAAGTGAAAATGGAATTGAAGAGAGATCATATAAGGAATGTTTAGGACAAGTTTCCAACATAGAAGTTAGTTTAGAATTGTGTAGAACTAGTCAACAAGGTTTTAATTTAGTTTCGGTTTTCTTTATGTAGGAGACTTTGAATTAGTCAAATTTTAGAAGTTGTGCGGAGCACCATATTCACAAGGTACGTAAGTACTAAAGAGAAACTAAGAATTAGAATTCATGCTTGGATGATCTTGTATGTAGAAACATTGTTATGCTTGTCTGAATTATGAATTGATGTGCATGACAAGTTATATTGAAGCATGATATATTATATTGACGTCCATGCTATAGCCATATAAATTTTAGTAATTGGATTGGAATGTATATAAGTTTATTTAATTGGCCAATAGTTCATTAATAAAGGAAGGAAGATTTTTAAAGTTGGTTAGTTACTTAATCACAAGAAAGGTAGTGTGTGAAGTTTTATTCACGATTAAAAGAGAGTAGTTATGAGCAAATATTTTATACATGTTGCCACTAGCATTGTCAGTTCAGTTAATCAGTTCAGTTCTGGTTTCAAACCAATCAGTTTGGTTCATTTCAGTTCAGATAATTCAATTATTTTGTTTCATTTCAGTTTGGTTCAGTTAATTTTGATTTCAGATCAATTCAGTATCAAGTTGTGCGTTTTCAAATCAAATCAGTTCAGTTACAATTGGTTTCAGTTATAGACAAACAGATAAACAAAAAATAGTTCAATTCAGTTTCAGATTGCCACAGTTGGTTTCAGATTCAGGGTTGCGAGTTCAGTTAGTTGCAGTTCAGATATCATTTCAGTTCAGATATTTCGGTTCAGATATTTCGTTCGGAATTTTCGTGTAACTGACTTTGTTTCAAGCGATGAGATATTTTCAGTTCAAATATTTGTTTAGATATTTTAGATCCATGATAAGTTTTTACGATACTAGTTTTACAGTTAAATTACCCTTGAGACTCGACAACATAGGATGATCTTGACCAATACAACTGCATGAGTAATCGTTTCATTGAAGGGCATGTCTTCTATGCATAGGTTGCACCGTCAAATATGGTGCAACTGTGTATGTGTAAATCGTTCTTTATTCCAGGTTCCACTGCAGGGTTACTTGGTGTAGAATAATTATGGGTGACATATTTGAACAATGATGGTTACACCTCATACCATTGAACAACTTCTTTGTGATACATAGTTAATTTTTGAACCGTATGAATTACTTATTTGAATACTGATTATGGTTCTTCTTTAAAATATGAGGTGTAATATTATTAATTATGTATATGAATCGAGTTGTTTGCTATATGTTACGGAGTCGTTTTGTAAAATATTGATGGTTAACAGTTAAAAGTGGAATGGTTTATAGTTAAAAGCTTATTTGATATCTCACATTATTGCATTGAGTTAAAGAACAAATTTACAGTGTGGAATTGAATCGATGGAATATATGAAAGAGTTATAGTTCCATAAATTTAGTGAAATTGGGTGATAAATACATTTCATTAACATTTGAATTTTGAATGAAAAATGCAATTTACGAAGATCTAATTATGTAATTAATTTCAATCAATATTGTTAGTTTAAGAAAATTCTTTTTGTTAAAAATTTTCAGTTACAGTTCAGTTCCAGTTTCAGTCAAAATAGTTCAGTTTAAATCAGTTGTTAATCCAGATCAGTTCAGTTCAGTTAAAAATTTTCAATTACAGTTCAGTTAGTTTCAGTTACATGTTTTCAGATTTTTCAAATCAGATAATTTCAGTTCAGTTACAATTCAATTTCAGATTAATTTTCAATTTTAACGGTTATTAACTTAGTTTCAGTTCAGTTGACTTTCAGTGACAGTTTCAATCAGTTCAATTCAATTCAGTTTCAAATAAATTTCACTTGAACAGTGATTTTTTAACCAAACTGACGGTGCTAGTTGCCACTCACAATTTAAGGTGTGGTCAAGGAGAAAGTAGATAGTTAGCCATCACAGTTAAGTGTGGGAAGGCAGTTCAGTTTAATTAAAGGACACACACGAGATTTTTTTACTCACTTTAAATTAAAGATGATTTAATATGGCTTGTGTGATTTGATGCATGTTTTGTGTGAGGTTGTATGTGAGTCATAACATTGTTTAACCGGTTAATCATGTAAAGTGAAAGAGGATTGCTTCAAACTCTTGGAACGTATATACCTTGAGGTATGAACAATGGGGGGAGTCATAAGGAACAGTGATCTATGACTTCTAATGGAGTACAAGACGTTGTACTCTTCAGGATTCAAGTAGTTTTGTTGAATAGAGAAGATTCAACAATAAATTGTGTTAAGTAGAGAAGATTCAAGGGAAATGTGCTTTATTTTATTTGAATGTGTGTAACCAATCAAAACTAAGTGAATCAATCGCTCTAAAGGGATAGAAACTTCCTTTATGATTGAAAAAGTGCATCATGGTATGCTATAAGCTTTGCATAATTCTAACCTGAGTTAGACGTAGTTTAATAAAAAGGTCTTTTCCTCTTCAGGAGAAATAAGATTGTGAGCGTAACAACAATAAGTGGAATGAAGTAGTGAGACAATTAGCAACTGTAGCTCAAAGTTAACGCGTAGAGGAATGGTAATAGAGGCGACTCCGCTGGGCAACTTTTAAAAATCGCTCACAGTTGCCGCCTTGTACCAAGGAGAACCCGATCTGACTGATTTATAGGGATGATGAGCGAGTTCAATAACCTGTTTGGTGCAGTTGAGTGTCCAGAAGAATCTAAGGTAAATCATACGATTTACTACTTGAGGGGAGAAGCGGATCTTTGGTGGTCACAGAATCAAGTTGTGATCAAGGCGTTGCCAGGATTCCATTGGACTATGTTCCAGGAGCAGATTGCAGCAAGTTCTACCAGGGTTTCTTCAAAACAAAAGGCTGAGAGTTTCTGGAGCCAAGATGGGAAGTATGTCGGTTATCGAGTATTATTCAAAGTTTATAGAGCTGTCTAGGTTTGCTAAGGAGGTTGTGGAAACGGAAGAGCTGAAGACTAGTCGATTTGAGAGAGGATTGCCCATAGATATTCAATTGCAATTAGCCAGGAAAGTTTCAAATGTTGGATGAGTATATGGTAGAGTTTCGCACTGTATGCCTTAGAGAAAAAGAAGAAGGAGATGTTGAAGAAGGTGAGACGAGGGAGAAAGGAAGGATGGTGGAGGAAACTTCAACAATATGGAGTCATGCTGGATTTAGAAAGCTCGTTTCAGCAAGCATTTCAGAGGAATAGGGAAACTTTGGAAAGCCTGCATATGGCAGTGGGAATAGTGCAAACTGCTAATCAGGTGGTCGTGTGTACTTCTACAAGAAATGTCCTAATAATCATCAGCAAGGACTTTATAGAAATTTAGTGAATTGTCGTCTGTGTAACCGCTCGAACATCGTGACTGGGTGTTACTTAAGGGTAGGGAAAGAAAGGACAGGGTCGGGTTCCATAATATATGAAGGGAGGTCAGAAAGGGTTTCCAAGGAAACATGGAGGAAAGACGACCAGCAAGCCGGAAATAGGAATGGAAGTGGCAATGGAGGAGACTAGGCTAAGACTCCGAATGTGGAAAGTTGATGTGTGGCACGAAGTGAGTGGATGCTAGTAGATGTGATTATTGCTACTTCTCTTCACTCCCTTCTGTTAATTTTTGTTCGAATCTGGTGCAATTTATCTTTTGTATCCACTAATGTTTGCAAAAGTTACTGCCATTTCAAGGAAAATAGAAACAACTAGATATGTTGATAGTGATACCTCAGGACAAGAAGTGCAGGTTAAAAAAGATTTTGGTGTCCGATGAGAAGGGGAGTGGAGGTTAAGGATAACTTAATTGAGTTTGAGTTAGGTGACTAATTAGGGTGATCCTAGGGACGGCTAGGGCTAGACCCGATGACATACGTGCTGCGCTTGTTTTCCCCCCCCCCCTGTGGAACCCGCCGCCATCTCGGTCGTAAGCTCGTCAGCAGGCGCTATTGGCGGGGCATGGCAGGAAAAACCCCACCCAAAATTGGTCACTGAGAGATTGCTCGGTACCGTCAATCCCCTCGAGGTTCCCCCCCTTTCTTTGTGTGTGCGGCTGTCGCTTTCATTTTCGCACGTCTTCCAAGCTTCCCCGGGCCCATCGCGCGCCCACCCCCAACGTAGAGGGGCACACCACCTCAGGCCACGCAATTCTTGCGACGGCACGATTCCGGGAACTTGGCCCTTCATAGTGAGCGACACACCTGCACCTTACACCACCTCTCGACTTCGGGCCGCGACGGCAGCCCACACCTCCCCACACGACACAAACCCGCGCCAGGGCGCCACCTGCAGACAATGCGCGGTTTCCGGACCCCACGAGAAAAGCGCACTTTACCACCCTGAGAAGGGTCCAATCCCGCCTGTCTGTTTCACCCTTGGGCCCCGCCCACTGTTGTCTTGGTGCCCGCCAGCCAGACCCGCCCGAGCATGACGCGTTGTGTATGACACAATAGGGCAGGTGAACTAAGGTAATGCATCAAGAACAAGTTCCCCCATTCCCAGAATTGATGACCATCGCTTTGATCAGATGGAAAGACCCGTTTACTACTGTTTTCACACCGATCATGAGTGGTTGGATATCGTTGCCATGCCAATTTGATGGATTCGGATTGTGATGCAGGACCATACTACTGACGAACACTTTTATACCAACGCCTCCCCCCCCCCCCCCCATTAGCGCGCATATGCAGGACAACCGTCCCCTCAGCGACTTTCAGGGTTGCCAGAATACGCCCGTTTTTTTTCTGCGGACCCTGCAGGAACAAGGCCATTTTTCAACCTGGCATTTTCCGGAATATGTTTTGCCGTCCTCCCCCTCCTCGCTGCCTTCATTCGCCACTGACCCATCTTGGTCAGTACTCCACCTAAGGCACACACCCCAGGAGGCAGCATGTGAACTTCGAAAGATCGTTTCGAGCAACATTGCGGCCCGAGACATACAGTTGCTATTGCCATACTCCACTACGAGTGAATTTTGATTTAGACCAAGTCCGACAGTCTTTGGGGCCATTTGTGTCAAAAGAGTTGAAGGGGACCTCCAGCCATGTTTGCACCAGCAGTAAAAAAAGAGTAGCCTACAACTCCACCTACTGTGTCCCCGTCTTGCCACAGTTTCTGGGTTGTCCCTAGCCAGGTATTACGGAGGTTGTGCAGGAGGACTTTCGAGGATCGCATACGATAATGACGTCGTTAATGAAGAAGGACTGTAAGTGGAGACAGTAATTCTTGGACCCCACACCATTATTAATTGAGCGAACGACTCCCAACACCGGTGAGCTCCTCACAAGCCCAGACTCAAGATGCACAGATTCGGCAGAACTCCTACTCGGACCAAAAGCACTCGAGACCGTTACCCCCCGCCCCCCCCCTCTGTTGTCTGCCGTTCTGGCCTGACAAGTGTATCCGCCCCGTCTCACCACGGTCACGGTAGCGTGAGGTTTGCGGCCACACGGGGAACTCATTACCAAAGTCCCTTGGGCCCCTCTTCTGCGCTTTTGCAAAGACTTGGCTTACGCCCCCCGCGCAGCCTATCCCACTCGCCTTTACACACCAACCCGCCGACCACTCGAGCCACACGCCCACACCCCATGTATTCTCCCACTCCCAGTACTCCACCACCCTATGATGAGGAAGGTATGTCTCGGCCCGCATCAGCTCCACCCCTCCTCTATCTCCTGCTCCCCCGCAGCCCACGCCCCCTCGGCCTCCGCCAACCTCCGCTACGCCCCCACAACGAGCCTGCTGAGGAGCGCCCCCGATCAGTCCCTCTCACCATCATCTGAAGTACCACGTCCGCATGACTACTCTCCATTACGCAACCGGGCTACCACACACTAGCCCCACCATACAGGACCTTTCACCACGGTCCTCCCAGACACGAGGACGCCTGTGTGCCGGCCGCACGCGGGATCTGCCCGGACACGGAGCCCCCTCGGCACCGCGCTCCAGGAGTTATTCAGGTTAGTACACTGGGACCGCTCACCTCATCCTCTTAACGGGACGGCCGCGCGCCTCGTCCGTGCCACAACTACGACTTTGCGCATCTTTTCCCATTCCCTTTGTGGGTCTTGCCTGCCCTCTTTTTACACGTCTTTTACGTACGTTTTCCATTATACTTGACTGCTAAAGTTTGTTAGGCCAAAGTGTCACTTGTTATTGTGTAGACCTCAATTTACACAAAACCTACAGGTTCGCAAGCCCCCCGCCCCCCTCAACCGTTTCGAGCAAACGCGGACGTCTAGATTCACCAGTTACCCAGCTCACTGAGCTCTTTCGCCAACTATAGTTTGGGCTCCGACACCACAGATTTTCCGCGGGTCAGACTTCTACCCCCACATACCTCCCCGAATTTCCCGCCCTTTATGACTTTCATTTCCTCAGCTTTCGTGGATTTTTTGCGAGAAGCCCTCACGTGACTCAATACCATCAAACACTACGGAGCGGCAATTACGACATTGTGAGCTTAGTACAATACTTATTCGCTCCATGTTTTATCACTAGCGTGTACTCGCAAATTATACGACTTCACTGTCAACTGCCACTATCTATACCTCCCATTTCTAAGCAAGTTTCTTCATTTAGGTTTTCCCAGCGTTCCCCCCCTTCATTTGTTTTCACCCCCAGGGCCTTAAAGTAACCTTTAATCATCTCCGCCTGGTATTTGTACTTTACACTACCCCTATCACTTTTTGCCTATCAACAACCCTCAGTTAACAAGATATACGCGCATGATCTTTACATTTTCGAGATTTTATGTTGTAGGATTCCCACACCACCCCCACAACCCAGGACGCTCCCTGAGAAACTGAGCCGCTGGGAACACGCTCCCAACTACGTTCCCTTCACCCCTCCCGGCCAATCACCCCTCCTCCGCGCCCCGCCCGCGCCCCAGCCCCCATAACGCCCCCGCCACTTTCCCTCTCCCTTGTTTTACGTCCCGTATACGACAACCACCAAATTCTCCTCTTTTTTTTAATTCAATTCTGTTTCTTACCCATGTTTATGAGTATGCTCATACCCACGCCTCGTTTTATAGTTTAATTCAGTTTTTGAAGTTTATGTCATGTTTAGAATATTTCAAATTCCTGTTTTTCCCACGTTGTTCATGGAACCTCTACATTACGCGGTTATCCAGTATGTCGACATTCTAGTTTTGTAGTGATTGTCATCGTTCCCACCTTATGTTATGATCCTAGCATGTCCTTAGAGCATATAATTACGCGCGTGCCCCCCCCCCCCCCTCTCCTCGGTTTGCGGTTCTTCGAACTCCGATTTTTCCCGAGACTTTTTCACGCCTACTCTGCATATCCCTTCACCATTTTCAACGTCTCCCATCCCAGTCGTAAACAATATTCTGCCCCATGACACCGTTGTTTTGTAGCGCTCCCTTCCTGGGTATACAAACGAAGTTTTACAGCACATGAAATAAAAGTTATAATTTTATTATACGGTTTACTAGTATCTTGGGCATGCTAAATCGGCAAGCAGTTCTCACCCGGTGAGACGCGTCAACTGCGTTCTCAGGCAACACTCCCCACCCCCCTTACATCGACTTCATATATCAAATATGGTCCGGTTGGGCCGAATTTTGTATGTTGTTCATGAGTCATTCTACGTTACCACAATAGAATCAAGGTAAAATGACTTACATATATACAAGAATGTGTGTCTTAAGGTCAACCATAATGAGTCTAGAGAGAAGGTTCCAAACGAGATTTTTTAAGTAACTTTCTCAAAGCTGGGTTGTTTTAGAAAATTACGAAATAAGTGTTTTGTAACGAGGAAAATCACCGTTCTTTAAATAAAGTATGAATGGATAGCAGACCATATAGGGAAGGCTTTTGGATGATTTCCACATGAAAAGTTCAGTTTAGAGTTGTTGTAGAAATTAGTCGAAAGGTTTTTAATTGGTTCTGATTTTTCTATGTAGGAGACTCGAGTTAAGCGATTTGCTAGAGTAGTGACGGATCACCGTTATAAAACAAGGTACGTAGTACTGCTTAGAGCCATACAAGTAACTAGAATACATGCAGAGTAGTTAAAATTTCATGCTAGAATCTATAGAATTGAACGTTATTAATTGTTGACTTTAGTTAACTTGCTTGAAAAGTTATGTTGGCATGCTGCATGAAAAGTATGTTATGTTATTAAGTTGACATTACATCGTTATAGCATTGTTATTACATCATTGATGTTGGAATGTTTATTATTTTGAAAGGTTTTGACTAGTAGTCAATAAGGAAAGAAAGCAGTAAGGTGATTAATTACTTGATCAATGAGAAAAGAGGTTAGTGAATATTCATTCACATGCTTTAACAGCAAGCTTAACGAGCAAATGGTTAGCCCTCACAGTTTATGGTGGTAAAGGAAGGTTTTAAATAAACAGAGACACAGAATAATATTGGATCAACGTGATAAACAAGATAATTAATATGGTGTATGATGCTTGTTTACCTTAAATGTTCTTATGTGATTTTATGTTAGTCATGACAAATATTAAACCGTTAATCACGCAAAGTGAAAGAGGGTGCGCACGAAAACTCTTGGAACGTATATACCTGAGTGTGAACAATGGGGGGGGGGGGGGGCGGGGGGCTTGGGCGGGGGGGTTATGGGTATAGTAACTTTAACTTCTAATTGGGGTACAAGACGTTATACTCTTTTATATATTTATGAATGCGTTGGAATTTCATCACGTCAAGTGACATAGGTAATATTTTCATGGAGTTTCTCCCAAGTTGGTTCCTAATAGGGTGAATGTTGAAAAAGGAAACCCGTTCGATGTGCAATTCAAATTTTAATATCATAAATAATCTATAATGTTGATGAGTCTATGCACATGTACATGGTGGTGATAATGGTAAGAAATATGTGATGTCTATTGTTTTGTTAAGTTATTTATGTTGTTGTGCATAGTCTTTAGTGTTTATGTACTCAGCTTTACTGATTATGTGTGTTTTGTGTGCTTGGCTTTGTCTTTGACTTGGCCCTACAGCGAGCCATTTCGATGGCAAGTAGTAGTCTAGAATAAAGAGAAAGCTTCAAGTACAGGTGGGCATATTCAATCATGTTGGGATTGAGTGTTGAGCGCTTGTAGTTGTTGCTTCTGTTACTTGTATTGAACATGTTTATTTTGTTATTGACTTTCGGATTTGATGTTTTAAAAGTTTATTTGGTTTTGAAGGGCTGTTGTTTTGGTTCCGAGTTGTTATAAAGTTTTATTTGAATTTGTTTTGAAAGTTATTTGGGTTTTTACATTGTTTTGAAAGTAAGAAGACTTCCGTTGTAGTACTTTGATAATAGCCTTATTTGTTATCATGGTGGAGGTAATACTTTGGTTCTTCCTAGTTAATAGGAAGTATTTTTGTTGTTTTATTTATCTTATTCCAGAAATAGCAAGGAGATAGTTAGGAAATTCCAGGGTGTTACATTTTTCCTATGGATGCTTGTGAGATATTTCTTGGTAGACCCTTGCAATTTGATAGGGAAACAACACATGATAGAGTCTCTAATTGTACAAGGTGAGAGTGAATGGAAAGGTGAAAACTTTGTTGCCTTTAGCACCTAATGAAATTCGATACAAGAAACAACTGAAGTGAAGGAATCAATGTTCTTGAGGAGAAAGAGTTTCAAAAATTCTATGAAAGAACAAGATATTGTGTTTCCCCTAATTGCTAATGAAGTGAAATAATCACCATTGATGATCCAGAATTGGTGCAACTTTTGAGAGAATTCAGATATGTGTTTCTTAATGATTTAACACCTAGATAATCACCTATTCGTGGGATTGAGTATCATATTGATTTAGTTCCTGGGGCTCCTATTACTAATAAGGCTCCATACATGCAGATGCAATCCAGAGGAAACCGAGGAGATGCAACGTCAGATTGATGTGTTAATGCAAAGAGGCTATGTTGGAGAGAGTCTGAATCCTTATGCAATACCTACTTTGTTGGTGCCTAAGAAAGATGGAACATGGCGTATGTGCATTGATAGTAGAGTTGTCAACAACATTACAATCAAGTATAGATTTCCAATACTTAGACTTGATGATTTGTGAGATGAGTTGAGTGGTTCTAGAATATTTTCTAAGATAGATCTCAGGAGTGGCTATCATCAAATTAGGATGCGTGAGGGGGATGAATGGAAGACTGCTTTCAAGACCAAGCACTTTTAGAATCACTAATGTACCAAGCACGTTTATGAGATTGATGAATGAGGTATTGAGGTCATTCATTGGAAAATTTTTTGTGGTTTATCTTGATGATATCTTGGTCTATAGTAAGGGAAAGGACGAGCATTTGGAGCATCTTAGAATCCTTTTTGATGTTCTAAGGAAGCATCAACTGTATGGGAAGTTGGAGAAATGCCCATTCATGCAAGAGGAAGTTCCATTTCTGGGATACATTATGTCTAAGGATGGGGTCAAGGCATATCAAAGCAAAGTACAAGCCATACTTTTGTGGCCTATTGCAACCACAGTGACACAAGTTAGATCTTTCCATGGTTTGGCATCATTCTATAGGA
The DNA here is from genome assembly GCA_016808085.1 of Suaeda aralocaspica. Classification (NCBI taxonomy): domain Eukaryota; kingdom Viridiplantae; phylum Streptophyta; class Magnoliopsida; order Caryophyllales; family Amaranthaceae; genus Suaeda; species Suaeda aralocaspica. The sequence goes on along the minus strand of PYUH01000305.1, from coordinate 592,790 downwards.
GATTTATTAAGAATTTCAATACAATCACCAGTCCTATAACATTATGCATCAAGCAAGGTAAGTTATGTTCGAATGCCGAAGCACAGAAAGCCTTTGAGGACATTAAGAAGCGAATGTGTGAGGCTCCTATATTAGCATTGCCAGATTTCACAAAGCCATTTGAAGTTGAGTGTGGTGCTAATGGTACTAGAACTGGTGTAGTGCTCATACAAGGAGGAAGACTAGTGTCTTACTTTAGTGAGAAATTGAATGGGGGAAGCTAAATTATTCAACATATGATAAGGATTTCTATGCCATAGTGAGAGCATTGGATCATCGGAGTCATTATTTGAGACCTCAAGCATTTATTCTACATTATGATCATGAGTCATAGAGGTACATTAATGGTCAACATAAGCTTGATTCTAGGCATGCTTAGTGCGCTGCACTTCTTCAGACATTCAATTTCGTGGCTAAATACATAGTTGGGAAGGCTAATGTGGTTGCAGAAGATTTATCAAGGAAACATAGTTTATTAACAACAGTGGATGCTAAGCATTTAGGCTTTGAATTGATGAAGCAATATTATAAGGGTGACGTGCACTTTAAAGATGATTTTGAGAAAGGTTATGAAGGTGTTAATGGTATGTTTATGATTGAAGATGGTTATTTGTTCAAGGGAAACAATTGTGTGTTCCAAAGTGTGCACTTCGTGATTTATTAAGTAAAGCGGCGCATGAAGGTGGATCGTCTGGACATTTTGGAATCAAAAAAAATCTTGGAGCTGTTGCAAGAACATTTTCATTGGCCAAAGATGATAAGTACAGTTTAGAATGTGATTGAGAGATGTGGGACTTGTCAGAGATCTAAGAGTACATTTCACAAAGGACTGCATACACCATTGCCTACACCCGAGAGACCTTGGGAGGATGTAAGCATGGATTTTGTGGTGGCTTTGCCTAAGACACAAAGAAATAAGGATGCTATAATGGTAGTGGTGGATTGTTTTTCTAAGATGGCACATTTTGTTCCATGCAATAAGACTGAATATGCACATAATTTAGCATTTATATACTTTAGGGAGATTATGAGAATACATGGAGTTCCAAATATCATTGTGGCTGAAAGGGATAACAAGTTTATGAGTTACTTTTGGAAGATCTTATGGAGACTGTTGGGGACGAAATTGTTGTTCAGTACATCACATCGTCCTCAAACAAATGGGAAAACAGAGGTATCAAACAAAACTCTTGGTTCATTATTACGAGATTTAGTGAGCAAGACTGGGAGAGATTGGGATGTGAAGCTGTGTCATGCTGAGTTTGCTTACAATAGGACACCTACATATGCCACCAAGTATTCTTGTGGTCTTAGAGTCATACTCTTAAGACCAAGTTCATAGAGTCATACTCTTAAATCTTAGACGCAATGTAAGTGGTATGAAGGTCTATAGATGCATTATAAAGGTTGAGATTAGAGAGATGAACTAATTGTGGATGACAAGGAACCTTGGATACTTATCATACATAATTACAAGTAAGCTTGGCTGACTGGAACAATCTGGGAACAGTGCTAAACCAGTCTTCTCGAGTTTACTTCATACATCCGTATTTTAGGAAAGTTTTCTTTCCGCACAAAATTGATTTCAAAAATTATACGGATACTTGGTTTGTTATGAAAGTAAGATATTCTTAAGTATGGCAAGTATGTTATATTATATTGTACCGACTTTATTTAATCTCAAGTAAAATCAGTGAGAATATTTTCCGTGGAATTACTTCCATATACCTAAGGAAAATATTCTCTTCCAATATTCCATAACATACTAGCCAAAGGCTTATTTAAGAGAATCTTCTGGCATACAAACCGAACACTTTTGTACAAACAAAAACTAAAGAACATGGATTGCAAAAGCTCTCTCTTGAAGTCTTGACCTAGCATAAACCCTACTACCACATTAAGGTCTTAATATACTCTCTTTTGTAAGCGTTTAGGCTAATTATTATTGAGAGATAAAGTGTTATAATTTGAGCATTCTGTGAGTTCAGTTTGCTGGGGAAGTTGATCAGGGATCATCTGCATTTGAACCTTCATAGTTGAAGGTTGAGTCGAATTTCCATAGGTGGAAGTTGGGGAATCATATTGTGCATAGGTGCATAAGTGATTGTGTGTAATTCTTTTTGTTATTCTGAGTTGATTAATAAAAAGAGTGAGTGAGTGGAGGACGTAGACTTATTAGAAGTCGAACCTACTTAAATCTTGGTGTTGTTTATTTTACTGCATTTTTGTTTCCAATGCTTGAAAACTAGTTCTTAACTGTTCTCACAATCAATCGAAAATTTTACAACAATCTCACAACACTCAATTCACCCCCCCCCCTCCTGAGTGCCACTTGCACTTTCACAGTTCTATTAAGTTTTGAGTAAAGTTTTCAATTGAGTTTTAAGTGTTAAAACTTGTTCTTTCTACACAAAAAACGTGGGTTTTAGTGAGGGAATTCATGGGTTACACGAGTGTTTTGATTAATTAATTCATGAACTGATCTTTTTATCAATTTAAGACAATTAATTGAGTAAGGTTGAGAGCTAATCTTCTTCTAAATTCAGTAAAAAACTGAAAACACCTATTGAGCAAAATCAAAAGTATTTTCTTTAGAATCTATTTTTAGGAGGAGAGCTATTCTGAATTTCCTAATATAGTTTAATGGGAAACACATCAATCTCTTTCTTCCTCTTGAGTATTTTGGAATGATGGAATCCTCAGAGGATTATTACAAATTATGGGCTCTTGTATTCTGCTTGTTTTCCCGATTCTTCTTTGTGGGAGATTACCCTCATTCGGGTGAAACAAGGCTCATAGCTTTGGTGGGGGAGTTCTTGATTGATGGTAACATCCCCAAACCGCTATGCCTTGGGGAGTTGCTTAAATTTCTTGATCGGATCAAGAGGAATCCGAATGTTGTGATAACCTGATGTTTTGTCATTCTCCAGGTACGGGCTACATTTTGAGTTAAACCTTGTTTATCGATTTGTTTTCATTTTTTCATCACCCATATTTTCATTTCATTCATTCATTTTGTAAAGGCTTTCAACTCACTTTTGTTTTGAATGATACGTGTGGATCACGGACCATCTGAGCTTACTTGAGCCCCCAAGTAGTCCACTCACGTACACTCGGAAGGGGTTCTTCTTAAGAAAAAGAATTGACAAGTGTACTTCTACTCATGAATGGTTTTTGGTGCTTACTGACAAGACCCTTTTCATGCTTTTTGTAGTTCCATGGTGAAGGATCGAGCATATGAGATACTCTGAGGAATCTTTCTTTATCTGATTTTGAATCTGATTGTTATGTCCTTCTATTGCCTAGGTCGAGCAATGAAGCAGTTCGATCGGAGGCAACTCATCCCCGAAGTTAACATGGTTGACCCTAGTGAGCCGCTTTTCACTTTGAGTTCTGCTCAGACTTGGGAGGTTCATTGGAATTTGAGACCTATCATTAAGGTGCCTCCATTGAGGAATGAAGACTCCACTATTTCTAGACACTTCTTAGTCTGGATGAGGAGTCATTATCCTGTTTGTATAACAGAGGCTAGAAATGCCGAGAAGGCTGAGCCTAAGGCTATGAGTGTTGGTTATTCGAGCAGTCCATCTAACATTATGTCTGTCAGAGACCGGCTTGGACCTGGGAAGGCTTCAGTATGGAAGCGACTCGAGAGGCTTCCTTCTAGACTCAAGAGTAAGAAGAAAGTTAAAGGGGATAGACGATGGAAAATGAAGAAGAAGAAGACACATGGAGCGATTGAGATATATTAGAGGGGAGTGGATAGAATGAGGAAAAAACCTAGAGGGGATGCGTAAGAGCATGATTGCTTCGTTTCACATGTTTTAATTTTGATTATGATATTGAGATATAAGCCTTTATATTAGTTATCCTTTGTAATCGATCTTTATTATCATATTTTGACTGTATGTATTAGCATGTTGTGCACATGTAATAAACATTTAAATTGAAATAAAAAAATGTATTATGAATTTGCAACAACAAGTGAAATCCTCATAAGTCAAAATCAAATAAAGTTGAATTTTTTCATTAAATCGTGCAATGATTATAATACATGAATTTTTTTAATTTTATTATTGGGGTCGAACCTCAAAACAAGGTTGCCTACGTATCTCTTAGTAGAGTTTCAGGCTAATCGTAGTTTCATGTCTGCAATAGCCCGAGGAAGTGATCTATGTTCAAACTAAGTGCTTACACTTAAGATAGATTGACTTAATGTAAATGGAGTAAATTGGAACACTTACAACTCACACAATTCACGAACTTAGGGCTAGATTGAAACACTCAACAATCTATTGCAAAGGTTGTTTTATTCTTTTTGAGAACACTCAATCACAAATCCTAAAACTAAAAGTGAATATTTTGTAGCTTTAAACTCACAAAATACTCAAACCTCACCTTGGAATTTTCGTATGATTACACACACAGAAAATAACAATGAATTTTGCAACTTGAATAATTTTTATTGAAAACTTGCATAAGAATTTGTTACAATAGAATTGAGGCTATTTATATTACAACCATCAACCAAATCCTAAGAAACCTCTAACAAACCTAACTAATCCTAAACAAACTCTAAAAACCTCAAGAATCACGTGGCAACTTGTCCACTTGACCCTATGAAAAACCGGCCACCCATCCACTTGCACAAGTGGTCTGGCATGATCAACTTGCACAGCTTGACCTTATCTTCTTGCAACTTGCATAAAATCCTAACTAACTTAGATTTCATTCTAACAATTACCTAATAATCTAATAAACAATATAATCATCAAAAAAATTCCTTAAAATCACGGAACTTTAAAGATACCCAAATTCCCAAAATATTTGTCAAAAACTCGCCAAGAATTCTTCCTCGTTTTTGCTCAATTTTCAAGAAATGTCTTCAATCTCCAAGAAACCTTCCAAGAACAAATCTTTTAATCAAGAAACCTTAAAGAATGCATTTCACTTGACCTTTAGGTAGAAAATGATGATTAAGACTACACAAGAAATAAAAACAGCTATGTCAGAAATGAGAAAAATCCTAGCAGCTGCAATGGGAAAAAACCCATAGGCAAAAACCAACTTATTCCCCTTATTCACCATCTTTTCACTGGCATGTAGCCTGTTCTATCTAAGAATGTGAGATATGCAAAAATGTCCCTAATCCAATCCACATCCATGTAGCCCAAATGGTCTAATCCCCTGAATTTCAGAACGCCTGAGAATCAACTCTTTATCATCATTGCTTGCTTCTGCTTCTTGACCATCCTCCCTTTCGGCAAAAGGAATTGTCCTCAATTCTTGCATCTGCTTACCATCCAAGTAAGGATTCAAATCCCCAATATTAAAGTTACTAGCCACGCCATACTCTTCCCCAATGTCAATCTTGTAAGCATTATCCCCATACTTTTCCAAGACTCGAAAAGGTCCTTCAGCTCTTGGTATGAGCTTGTGCTTACGCTTGCCAGGAAACCTCTCTTGTCAAAGATGAACCCTAACCAAATAACCTGGATTGAATGTCTTAGATTTGCGTTTCTTGTTGGAGTTTTTCTTGTACATCTCATTGACCTTCTCTATTCTAGCCTTGAGTTGATTATGTAGGTTCACCATATTCTCAGCATGTTTCTTTGCATCCTCGTGAATAAACTCAATTTCAGGAATCGCAATCAAGGCTATTGGAATGTGAGGATTTATACCATAAACAACTTCAAATGGTGAGTGTTGAGTGGAATATGTAGGTGTCCTATTATAAGCAAACTCTCCATGACTCAGCTTGATATCCCAATCTTTGCCCGCTCATAAGTCCCCTCAACAACAAACTAATAGTCCTATTAGTCACTTTAATATGTCTATCTACCTGTGGATGATGAGAAGTACTAAACAATAGTTTCGTCCCTATCAACTTCCACAACCCTTTCTAAAAGTAACTACGGAACTAACTATCACGATCGGAAACAATTGACTTAGGAACACCATGCAAACGAACCACCTCTTTAAAGTATAAAGAAGCAACACTGATAAGTTGATATTTCGAGCCATTTCTAATAACTTTTGCTATTTCGAGTGTTTATTGTGCTTTTTATTAGATTTTACAGGAATCGATGATTTATCGTTGTTTTCCGAGCCTTTTGAAACACTTGAAGAAGTTAGTGAAGAGTTGAAGTCATTTGGGAAGCTAAACCGAAGACTAGAAGTATTAAAACGAAGAATTAGAGAAGCAATTAAGGAAGAACGAGCAAAAACCGAGAAACAAAGGCAAAACAAGCCATCCGCCCGGGTCGAGGCTGTGCGCCCAGGTGAAGGCTGCACGCCTGGACCCTCCGGGCGGGTGGCTCTGAAGGGGGATTTCGCGTGTTTTTTCCCCGTGTTTAGCCTAAGTATTTAAAGATTTGTATTCCTAATTAGTCAATTAGGCCTCTTTCGATTTTAGAACCCTAGTTTACTCTAAAATTCTCTCAAAGTGTAGAACTCTATTCAATCATTCAATCAATAATATTCAGGTTCTATTTTAATCTTAATTCTTGTTCTTAGTTATGTTTATTATTATTTTCAATTTATGTTCTTAGTTTTAATAGTTTTATGTTTAGATTTAATTTCTTGGTTGTTGTTGGTTTTGTTTAGTTTAATCATGTTTAGTATTTTTATTACTTTTATTGATTTAGTTTTTGTTTCTTCAATTATGAGTGAGTAGCTCTTTTTCTAGGACTAGGGGATCCATGGACTAATTGGTGATGTTTTGCTCATAAATATTAGTTTAACTATTAATGTGCTTGAATTCCTATTGTCAATTTTTATTGCTTTCAATTAAATACTGGCCAGGTTTAGTTGTTAGTTTGATATTTTTGAAATCGATGCCGAGAGGTAAGATTACCACAATTAGATCATAAGGGCAATAGGCAAAACGAGTCTAAGTGAGCGAAAGCCATTAGAGGAGTTTTGAAGGGGACTAGTTTCGAGAGAATTAGTGGACCTTAATTCAAGGAAATTGATAATATAATTATTTATTTGTGTGCAATTCGTTGGTTAATCCGTGGTGAACCGATGTCCTAGGTTTAGTCATTAATTAAACTCCTTAATCAATTTAGTTTTGACTTTAGTTAATTTCTTGGTCACAATTGTCACTCAAAGGCCCTTTGCACAGTTTAGACTTTTTAGAACTAATAGGTTTAATTGCTCCCCTGTGGATTCGATCCCTACTTCCCTAGCTATATTAGTTAGAGTGGTTAGGTTTATTTTTGATAGGTGTGCGATAACCTCATCAAACACCCATAGCATCTTCAGTCTTATGGCAAGCAATGAAATGCGCCATCTTAGAAAACCTATCAACCATAACCATGATTGAATCCTTAGCCCTTTGTGTCCTTCGTAAAGCAACAACATAATCCATGCTCACATCTTCTCAAGGCCTCTCTGGAACAGGTAGTGGTGTATATAACCCTTTGTGAAACGTTTTCTTTTCCCTTTGACAAATCCCACAACGAGCAAGAATAGCATGTACATCCCCCAACATATTTGGCCAATAAAAATGCTCTTGTCACAACTCAACTGTTTTATTAATGCCAAAGTGTCCTGCAAGACCTGCTCCATGAGCCTCACGGACCAGCAACTCCCTCATAGCACACTTGGGAATATAAAGCTTATTACCCTTGAATAGAAATCCATCCACCAAGTTATAATGTCCCCTTGTATCTTGCGCCCCCTGTCTATAGATGTCACCAAAATCACCATCCTTCTCATAGTACTCCTTGATGATTTCAAAACCTAATACCTTGATATTAACCATTACTATCAGATTATGTCTCTTTGAAAGAGCATCTGCTACCACATTAGCTTTCCCTGCTTTTTATTTTGCAACAAAGTTGAAAGATTGAAGAAACTCGACCTACGTGGCATGTCTAGCATTGAGTTCTGCTGGTTATTGATATGTATTAGAGAATCATGATCAAAATGTAACACAAAAGCCTGTGGACGAAGATAATGACTCCAATGATCCAAAGCTCTCACCATAACATAAAACTCCTTATCATAAGTAGAGTAATTCAATTTTCCACTATTCAATTTCTCACTAAAATACGAAATTGGTCTCCCTCCTTGAGTAAGAACTGCACCAATCCCTGTACCACTTGCATCACATTCAACTTCAAATGGTTTAGTGAAATCAAGAAGAGATAAAATAGGAGCATTACACATCTTTTCCTTCACCAACTCAAAGGCTTGTTGAGCTTGCTTGGTCCACACAAACTTCCCTTGTTTTGTGCATTCAGTTATAGGACTCATAATTGTGCTAAAATTTCGAATCAATCTCCTATTAAAAGAAGCCAAACCATGAAAAGATCTTATTTGAGTAACAGTAGTAGTAACGGTTATATGATTCACTGCCCTGATCATCTTTCTTAGGTACAAGTAAGGTTAAAACTGCACAAGGACTCATACTTTCACGTACATAATCTCTAGCTATGAGTTCATCAATTTGTCTCTTCAATTCTTTAGCTTCCTCTAGATTGCATCTGTAGGGTGGATTGTTTGGAATAGGAGCACTAGGAATCAGATCAATCTGGTGTTCATTACCCCAAATTGGTGGCAAATCCTCTGGAAATACATCCTCAAACTCCTACAACAATTTGCGCAACTATGGATGCTCAATGTCTTCCACATTTTTCACCTCTTTTGCAACCAAAAGGTAAACAAAATTTCAAGCAATAAATGCTTTCTCCATTTGTTTTCGTGACACAAACAAGACCTTCTTTTGATCCTTTGGTTTCACTTGTTTCTTCTTGTTTAAATCACTAGGGGAAAGTGGAAGCAATACTTTCGTTTTTTCTTCCTTGAAAACCTTGTAGACATTAGATTCACCATCATGAACATTTTTTTCAATCAAATTACCAAGGTCTCCCCAGTAACACATCACGTGCATCCATTGGAACAACATCACAAAGCACCTCATCATCAAATTTCCCAATTGAGAAATTAACCAAAGCTTGTTTTCGAATACTTACTTCATTGTCAACATCTAGCCACTTCAGTTTATAAGGTTTTGGATATCTAGAAGTCTTCAATCTTAGTTTATCAACTAGTTTGGGAGATACCACATTGGCACAATTACCTCCATCAATAATCAAACTACAAACAGAATCCTTCACCTTGCAACGAGTATGAAAAATATTCTCCCTTTAGTCCTCTCCAACAGATTTCAAGTGCAACATCCTCCTAAGCACTAAATTATTTTCATAGGCTTCCTCTTCTTCCTCCTCGTCACTTTCTGGCTTGCACTCCTCCTCTTCTTCTTCTTCTTGATGAATTTCATGAGTGTATTCATCAATCTCCCTCATTTCACATATTTTCAATGTCCTAGAGGTAGGGAAATCCTTTTTATAATTACCATATCCTGTACACTTAAAGCAAGTGACTTTAGGCACACCATCTTCTAGTGTCTCAACTTTCTTTCCCTTTTCTCCACTAGAAGTCGCGAGTGTTTTTTGCTCACTTTTGGATTCAATTGAAGATGTTGATTTAGTAGCCTTTAAACCTTGATATGGTTTCGTGGATGGTTTATTTGTTCCCCTTTTCCTTTACTTATCTAAAATCACAACAGTCTTGCTTACTTCATCAAAGGATAAATTAGGTTGCAATTATATTTTGTCACGCACATCCATGTTAAGGCTTCCAATTCTATTTTCTGGGGACGATGAAACTCCCAAAAGGCAATGGAAAACCAAAACATGAACCCCAATGGTACTTATGAGCCAAAATAAGCAAGTTAAAAGGCTTCATAAGTTCAAGAAAAAGTCAAAGTAACATATAGGAATTCTGGTGTTGCTCATTATCGCTCAAGGTGCATTTCGGGATGATCAAATTTCTGAAAATGCCTTGAAAATAACAAAAACATACCCAAAATGATACAAAAGTTTCATTTCACCACAAAGCATTACTCAAACCATTAAAAATTGCTAAACTAAATTATTCCAAGGGGTTTCCCCTGGCTTGGAAGCTCAAAAGGGTGATTTTGGAACAAAAAGTACCCAAAATTGAACCAAAATGCTCCGAAGAGCCAAAAAAAAATGCTCAAATGAGCTAGAAAATCAAATAATATGTACAAGTAACTTGGGGTGCCCCTCGTGAGTGCTTGTAAATAAGGGCTTGGTTACATCAAAACTAAATTATTCCAAGGTTACATCAAAACTATCTAGGAAAACCAAAAGATAAGGGCTTAGTAAATAACACTGCAAAGCTCATAAGAGCTTGTCAATTGCACTACCATACACAACTCACTAAATACCACATAAGAAATGGCTAATAATGGCATCTAAAATCGTAAAAGGCCCATTTTTTATGCTTACGTTGGAGTGAGCTAGTGCCTAAAGGGAGGAAAAGAAAAGCTAGAATCAAAGAAAACACTAAAAGAAAATAAAAGGAAGTACTTCCATACACTCTAGTTTCCTTGGTTTCTATACGAGAAACATGGGAATCAAGACGAACAAGAATGTCCTTGAATGGAAGTGGTATGGGCATGGTTGGAAGAAAAGTAGGCAGTGAAGGAACAAGGTCAAGTCTTTCCCAAGATGAAGTGGGAGGTAGTGGTATGAAGACCACCATGGCATTTATGACATAATTTTCTTCACTAAAATCTAGTTCAAGGGATTCATTGACTTCACATAGTACATATAAGGGTCATCGTCAGTGGGAAGTTTGACACTAATAAGCTCAGTAACAATTGACGAGGGGGAAGAGTCATGACTGAAGTCATTAGTAGCAAGCTCGACATGGGAAGTATGAAGTGAATTACAAGAGCTCATGCTAAAACTTTTTAAGTACTTATCAAGAGAAATTTCGAGCAAGCTCGGTTCTAGTGAATACTGATGGTGAACATCAAAGTTGGAAGCATAAACAACAAATAATCAAAGCCATATTCCTCAAGAGAGTTCGGTTCATGACTAAAGTCATGTACTCCTTAGGTAGTCATATCCCATTGATAGGTTTCTTTAGCAAGACACTCAAATAGAAGCCAAGCCTTGTCCAAGTCAAAACATAAGTATTACCCACGAGACAAAGACTCCACCCATCCCAAAGTTTCCTTGTTTAGTCCCTCATAAATAGAACTACAAGCTAACCACTTATCATGATTATAGTTAAGATTTATCATGAAATTTTGATGTTTCTATAAGTTTTTCATGACTTTAAAGTTTATAAATAAATCTGAAATTTTTATAAAAACAAGTTAAAGTAAGTTTTAAGTGCTCATATTATGCTAGTATGATCACATATGAATTCTATGATGTTACATATAATTTTTAGTATGTTCTATGAAGTTTAAAAGTGATTTTATGCATGTTAAACATGCTTTCCAGAATTTATAAAGTGAATAATTAGGCTTTTAAAGTATGTAATTAGCATAAATTGATCATATGAATTAAGTAATACATTGCATGGTTGATTTATGTGGTTTTTGAAGCTTTTCAAGGAGTTTTGGTAATTTTATATTGCTGTCCACTTTTCTAAAGTGGCATAAAAAAATTATACTAAGGTTTTGTAAAGCATAAATAAGTCCTGAAAACTAAGTAATGTTACAATAGAGAAGTTAAAGTGTAGTATGGAATTGAATAGAGACCACATAAGGAAGTTTTGGACAAAGTTTCCAATATAGAAGTTAGGCATTGTTGTTGTAGAATTTAGTCAACAAGGTTTTAATTTAGTTTCGGTTTTTCCCTATGTAGGAGACTTTGAACTAGTCCACTTCTAGAAGTTGTGGCGGAGCATTGTTACTTTACAAAGTACGTAAGTACTAAAGACAAACGCAACAGTTAGAATGCATGCTTGAACTATTCTTGATTACATGAAATCTTGTATGCTTGTTTGAATCATGAAATTATGTGCATGACAAGTTTTTAGTAGCATGTTCTTAAAGTATGATGGCATTCCATGTTAAATAGAAAGTTAAATTTTTATAAGCTTGAATTGGAATGTGATGAGCAGTTTAATTTGGTCAGTGGTTTATTGATCAAGGAAGGAAGTTATTTTTAAGTTGGTTAATTACTTAATCAACAAGAAAGGTAGTTGTGAATTTTTATTCACATGATTAAAAGAAGTTATGAGCAATTATTTTAGACATGTTGCCACTCACAGTTTAATGTGTGGTCAAGAAGAAAGTAAGTAATTAGCCACTCACAGTTAGTGCGTAGTAAAGGAAGTTCAATTTAATTAAATGACACACATAAGATTAATTTTGAATCACCTTAAGTTGGAGATAATTAAATTGGCTTACTTGATTTGATGCATGTCTTTATGTGATGTTGCATGAGAGTTATAACATTTATAAACCTGTTAAATCACGTAAAGTGTAAGAGGACTTGCATCAAAACTCTTGGAACGTATATACCTTGAGTATGAACAATGGGGGGAGTCGTATGGAATAGTGATCTATGACTTCTAATTGGAGTACAAGACGTTGCATGTACTCTTTTCTATTTTTGATGCGCTGAATATCCGTCACTTTATGTGACATAGTAATACCTTCTTAGAGTTGCTCCCAAGTTGGTGCCCAAATAGGGCGATGATTTTTAAGGAGGAAACTCATTCGATGCAGGATCCATAACTTTAAATATAATAATTAAATTAATTGAGTCCATGTAGTAAAAAGGTTGACAAAGGTAAGTTGAGTGCATATTTTATTTCTTATTGTTGTTGCATAGTCTTTAGTAGTTATGTACTCAGCTTTGCTGACTGTTTGTTTTGTGTGCATGGCTTTGTCTTGGACTTAGCCTTACAATGACCCACTTGTGGTGAGTAGTTGTCTAGTAAAAGAAAAGTTGCATGTACAAGTGGGCATAAGTCGTTTCTTGATGGGCTAGAGTGAGAGCGCTTGATGTGTTTTCTAGCTTTATTTTAATTGCTTATGAAGACTAACATTTATTTTGGATGTTATGTGATTTCTAAAGACTTTTAGTATTAGTTTTGGTTTGGTTTTTAAGGGCCATTAATATGGTTCCGAAGTGTAATAAGTTTAAAGTTGATTTTTAATTTGAGATTATTTTGAAGTTTAGTTTTAAATTGTTCTGGTTTTAAGACTTCCGTTGTAGTACTTTGATAAATGCCTTAGCCGTTATCACGGTGGCGGTAATACTTTGGCTTTTCCATATTTAGAAGTTTTAATAAATATAATCTTTAATAACTTTAATATGTTTTCCGGAAAAATGAGAAGTAGGAAGTTAGGAAATTCCAGGGTGTTACATATCAGCATAAAACTAGTGGTAGTACAAATATATAACAGTAGAGTAGCTTGGGAAGGGGGTGTTCAGAAAAGTAGTGGAACCTTGGAGATTGGTGGCCTAAAGTTACTCTTGTAATCATTTGGCTATCATTAGCATTAATCTATCAATTTAACTAACGTTAAATCCTCTAAATTATCACACTTTGTCTGGTACTTTACTGTGTGTGTGTGTGTGTGTGAGGGACTAAGTGAGGGATTGTTTGTGTGTGTTTGTGTGTGTTTGAGTGGCTGAGTGATAGTGTGAGTGAGTCATTGTGTGTTTGTGTGAGTCAGTGAGTTAGAGACTATTTGTGTGCGTGTACATAGAACAGCTACAATAACAACAAGCAAGAGCAGCAACAACTCAGAACTGACACAATGACTCAGAACTGCAGCAAGGACTCACAACTCAAAACAAGTGCAGAACTGCAGCAACAACTCAGAAACATAGACAGCATAGCTACAGTAGCAATTGAAATAACAAAAACATAGTTAGAAAAAACTCAGCAGCAGCAGCAACATAGAGAGAATACCTGCAATAGCAGTTGAAATAACAAAAAACAACAAGTTCGTTCCTTCATAGCAGCAGCTTCACACGAGCCTAAACCGCCCAAAACAGCCCCAATTCTTAACATAGATGTTGTACTCGGTTGTTACTTTCCAAAATAGCTCATTACTAGCCCTGAGAGACCATCACTTGCCCGGATCGACCTAGAATTTCCTGGAATAGCCCAACACTTGACGAATCGGCCAAGGCATGGTTGAATTGGTCGTGGCATGCTCGAATTCGCCATGGCTTATCTGAATCAGCCATAACTTGCCTGAATTAAGCTAAAACTTGCCCAGATAGGCCATAAGTTACCCGAATCGTCCAAGACTTGCCTAAATCGAGCTAAGACTGGCCCGAATAGGCCATGAGTTGCCCAATTTCGGCTAAAACAGGTAGCATGCCTATGGAGTAAGAGCCTTTACTAAAACAACAACTAACATCAGCCACAAAAACAACTCAGCAACACGGACCAGCTACAATAGCAACAAGCAAGAGCAGCAACAACTAATATGAGCCATAAAAGCAACAACGAACATTGAGTAACACCAACTCGGCAACACAGGCAAAAATACAGCAATCATGATTAGGATATTAATTAATTAAAGGTCATATAAAATATTACCTGTCCAACAAAGTGAAAATTGTTACTGTGTTTAAATCATTTGATGTCGTGCAACTCGATATGATATCTAGCATATACCGCATCACGTAGTAATCACAATCGACACCATTTTCTTGTTGTGCACAATCTACATGTACCAACTTTGGAATCTTGCCACTAGGGGTACATCCAACCGATCTCATGACACTACGACACAATAAAACAACGAACACTTTTTATAATACATATAACTAAATTTACCATTTCATCAAACCTATGAAAGTTGTTATACTCTACCTTTTCACCCATGTCGTAATCATATACTTGTTTGGTGGTTTTGTACGGCAAGAGTCAAAGACATATACTGTGTGCATCAAAGGGGATATGAGGAATAAGACCCAGTGTGAGCTACAAAATAGATTAACCCATGTCATTAAAGAGGACACTATTGGTCGTATGACCCAAAGTAGTCACTTGTAAAACTAGGTACGTAAGAATTGTGTACCTCTCAAAGTAAGGAGCTAGAATGAACTTTCTCTTCAATCGTGTCGCTTCTTTTACACCATTTTCCATGTAATATCTCACATCAGCTTTGTTCGTCAAACATTGTTGATCATAAATCTCATAAGGACACAACCAACCTACCTTTAAAATGGTTTCACACCTTTCTAAATCCATATAGAGTGTGCTAATACATAACAAAGATTATAAAGTGTCATCAAACAAGGTCATTGCGTGTATCCCATGCTTACAAAGTGTCAATAAACTAATTTTGTTCAAATTTTCGATTCATGTAAATAAATTATATAATAAGACAACAAAAACAAATAGAATAACCTCATGAAAGCTTGCAAGAATACTATGGATAACATATCCCCAGAAAAGAAATCGCTAATGTCTTCTCTGGTAATTCAAGTGTCGGTGTCCTCAAAATAGTGAAATTGTGTCTTATTTGAAACCAATTTCATTGAATTAGAGGTAGGTTCATCTTTCACACAAGTTTACAACCACATACACTCTGGTGTCAAAGAAGCTACAACATCATTTTCTAGCTTCACCTTTGTTGTTGCAAGAATGGAGCTTTTGGATGATATCTTCTTCTGTATGTCATCCTTCTTGGTCGAATTGTTTCGCACGTAGGGGGAAAATACATCTCAAATTTACACATAGTCTCAATGAGTTTGGCCCGTAGAACATCGAGCTTTACGGGATCTAACACTTTATAGCATATCGTATTAAAAAATGCACAAAGTGTAGTTATAGTGTACCTTACATGTTTAGTTAGGATCCCACGAATACATATAGATAGGAAAACTTGCATCATAACATGCCAGTCATGTGATTTCAAGCCAGACAACATCAACTCACCATTTGGAGTCACAAATCGTTTCATGTTAGATGAGTAGCCTGACAGTACTTTAATATTACAAAGTTTCACAAAACCACTTCTTCTCAGACTTTGACAATGTGTAGCAAGCTGGAGCACGTAGTATGTGGTTAATTTTAGTCCTTCATCACCCTCAACGACCTTTTCTTTCCCCTTTCCTTTGTTGCCTCAACTATCCTCATCGTGCTTCTTCCTTTTCCTGGTTTTCTTCGCATAAGGCCACAACTCTAGTCAAACCCCAATTTTTTTCAAATAATCTTGACTAGCTTTTACATCCTTAGTCTTATTTCCAATGTTGAAGAGTGTTCCAAGAATAGCATCGCAAATGTTTTTCTCAATGTGCATGACGTCAAGGCAATGCCAAATTTTGTAAATCTTTCCAATATGAAAGTTGCCAGAAAATAGACTTTTTTTTCCTTAAACCTTTACAATCATGATTTGGTTTACCAAAGTCGATTTTAACACCCTTCACCTACTCATAAACCTCATACCCGATTAATGGTCAGCAAGCAACAAGGTCTTCAACCATCCTGTTGAATGCCTTTTTCTTCCTACAATAAGGATGATTAGGAGGGAGGAACCTTCGATTGCACCAATCAATATACTTACCCACCCACGTGGAATCGATGTCGTCCATACATATTGGGCAAGCTTTTGTCCCTTTGTTCTTATACCCTAATAGGTTACCATATGCTGGGAAATCAATAAGGGCGCACAAGAGCATGGCACGCAACATAAACGTCTCCATGGCATAAGCATCAAACACTTCAACCCCATTGTCCCACAACTTCTTTAAGTTATCAATTAGTGGGGCAAGATAAACATCAATGTCATTGCCAAGTTGCTTCGGGCTAGAAATCAAGAGCGACAACATAAGGTACTTTCGTTTCTTACAAAACCATGGGGGAAGGTTGTAGATTGTAAGAATTACAGGCCATGAGCTATGTTTTGAGCTAAGTATATCAAAAGAGTTCATTCCATCTTTGCACAACCCAAGCCTCAGATTACGATTGGTCGCCCAAAATTTCAAATGTTTCCTATTAATGTTCCTCCATTCAAGAGCATCAGACGGATGTTGCAACAAACTTGAAAACTTCTTCCTCCCTTCTGCATGCCACCTTAAATTCTTTGCATCTTTTTTTAATTGAAAACAAGCGTTTAAACCTCAGTATGATGGGAAGGTAACACAAAACATTGGTGGGAGGGCCTTTCCCACCACTTGCCCCTTCCTGCTCATACTGTGGCGATGCGCAGTTCGGACACTTGTCTAAAGATCCATATTCGTTCCAATACAACACACAATCGTAAGGACAAGCATGTATCTTCTAGTACTCTAGACTAAAAGAGCACAAAAGCTTCTCAGCGTAGTAGTTCGACTTAGGAAGCTCATTCTCATCAAGAAACACGTCTCTTAACTCCTCTAACAAATGTGTGAAACCCGTGTCACACCAATTGTACTTGGACTTTACACTATGCAATTCTAACACGACTGAGAGCTTGGTCCATTTTTTACACCCTGGGTACAGAGGCTTTTGAGAAGCCTCTGAAATGGAATCAAAACCATGTTAATCCTCCACACCCTCCAACATCTCATCAACACGATCTAAATCCTCATCATGTTGCCATTCATCATCTACGACGAAATCATCAAATCAACATCTCATCAACACGATCTAAATCCTCATCATGTTGCCATTCATCATCTACGACGAAATCATCAAATCATCATCTAAGTGTTCTTGTCGTTGATGCCCGTTATGTGATTGATCATCACCTACATACACTCCCTCCTCACCATGAAAAACCCAAACTTGATAATCAACTCAAAACCCCTTAAGAAGTACATGCTTCCTAAGCTGGTTAATAATGTCAAGTTTTGTAATATTTGCACAACTGACACAAAGGGCAATAAAATCCCTCTTCCTTATCCTTAACACTAGCTTTATAGGGCACGGCAAAGTTGCATAATTCAAATAGACCATTCACAAATTCCGACGTATCCCTACTGCCATACATCCACGACCGATCTTTAGCCATTATCTTTCACTAATTGTGCAAATCTGATATTTTAGAGCCACAAATATACTAAGTAACTAATTATAGAAAACTACATCATCATATAATCTCACGACTTACTGCTAATCAGTAAGACTTGAAGGGGTATCTAGGCATATGATGGTAATGCAAAAACGAGATTAATGTGATTAAACAATGTTATACATTTATATTAAATGGACCATTTATATAATCATCCAAGTATTCAAAAGTTCATATGTCTCATCATCAATCACAATAACCACTAAGACATTCAAATATACATATCTCATGTTAATTTATTTTCAAAGTAAATAATAAATGCTTAGGTTACAGTTCATATTTATTGATGTTTAACAATACATACTAATTCCACGTGAATGTGTCAATTGTTATTCCAACAAATATAGCACTTTTCGTTTGTGATGGTATAGCTTCAAAACCAACATACAAAAAACAAAGTCACTACATTAATTAAGCAATTGGTGAAAAAACAATGACAAATTGAATCCATAGTTCCAAATTTTGACTAGCAAAGTTAAAATGTTTAAAAACCAACACCAACTCACAATTAAGATAATTGTCGCATAAATAATTAATCATTAAACGACATCAATATTCAACAAATTACATCTTTTTCATCCAAAAGTAATTATTTATATCAGTTGACTCAGTAATTGAGGCTATTTTATGGTTACTAATTAAATCAAAATGAAAATCTTAAGCTGAAATTACATACAGAAATTGTTTATTCGACAAACAACGAAATTACACAAGATTAAAAAAACAATGCATTAAAAGAAAAAAATCCAAGCAATTAATAGAACACAAAATTTTTGAATAACCAACTATGCATACGAAAATTGATGCAAGTAATAAACTCCGTAAACAAGAGCAAAGTAATAGCACACAAATCAGCCAACAGAAAGTACTGAAAAATGATTTAAGAGTGCACAATGTTACATCTCTGCATTATGCGATTTAAACTTTTTTTCGTGTAAATAATCAAAAACCCCCTTGGACCATAATTTTTTTTTTTGTGAGTGTGTTGTTGTTGGTAAAGAATAAAGGATGACAAATAAATAGCAACAAGCAGAACTGTAGTGTAGACAAATACAAATTTTTGACATATTGGTGTATAACAAGGATGAGAGGAATCATATGGACCACATGCGCCAGCTATTTGATGTTCTGAGGAAACAAAAGCTTTATGGGAAACTAGAGAAGTGTGATTTCATGCAGAAGGAGATAAGTTTCTTGAGGGCATTAAAGTGGATCCAAAGAAGGTTGAAGCTATTGCATCATGGCCTATTCCTACAACAGTTACTCAAGTATGATCTTTTCATAGTTTGGCTTCTTTTTATAGGAGATCCATTCGTAATTTTAGCACAATTATGAGTCCTATAACTGAATGTATGAAGAAAGGGATGTTTGTGTGGACAAAGCAAGCTCAACAAGTCTTTGAGTTAGTAAATGAAAAGATGTGTAACACTCCTATTTTAGCCCTTCCTGATTTCACTAAACCATTTGAAGTTGAAAGTGATGCAAGTGGTACAGGGATTGGTGCAGTACTCAAGGAGGAAGACAAATTTCGTATTTTAGTGATAAATTGAACAGTGGGAAATTGAATTACTCTACTTATGATAAGGAGTTTTATGCTCGTTATGGTGAGAGCTTTGGATCATTGGAGTCATTATCTATGTCCACAAGCTTTTGTGTTACATTACGATCATGATTCTCTGAGACATATCAATAACCAGCAGAAACTCAATGCTAGACATGCCAAGTGGGTGGAGTTTTTTCAATCTTTTAACTTTGTTGCAAAATACAAAGTAGGGAAAGCTAATGTGGTAGCAGATTCTCTTTCAAGGAGACATTATCTAATAGCAATGGTTGATTCCATGGTATTGGGTTTTGAGATTATCAAGGAGTACTATGAGGAGGATGGTGATTTTGGTGAGGTTTATAGACAGGGTGTGCAAGATACAAAGGGACATTATAGCTTGGTGGATGGATTTCTACTCAAGGGTAATAAGCTTTGTATACCTAAGTGTTCTATAAGAGAGTTGCTAGTATGTAAGGCTCATGGGGGAGGTCTTACAGGACACTTTGGCATTAATAAAACAGTAGAGTTATTACAAGAACATTTTTATTGGCTAAATATGGTAGGGGATGTACATGCTATTTTAGCTCGTTGTGGGACTTGTTAAAAAGAAAAAAGCACGTTTCACAATGGGTTATAGACTCCATTACCTATTCCAGAGAGGTCTCCGGAAGATGTGAGTATGGATTTCATTGTTGCTTTACCAAGGGCACAGAGAGGTAAGGATTCAATCATAGTTGTGGTTTATAGGTTTTCTAAGATAGTGCACTTTATAGCTTGCCATAAGGGTCTGTTTACTTCAGCTTAAATCAGCTCAGTTCAGTTCAGTTCAGCTCTTCTTTTATTTTGCTAAGCATTAATTCTTCATAATAAAAATTCAGTTCAGTTCAGCTCCAATCATTTCATTTCAGTTCAGTTGTTTTCAGTTGAAGTAAACAGGCCCTAAGACTAAGGATGCTATAGGTGTCGCTTCTTTATACTTTAAAGTGGTGGTTCGATTACATGGAGTTCCTAAGATTATTGTTTTTGAACGTGATATATAGTAAGTTCCTTAGTTACTTTTGGAAAGGATTGTGGAAATTGATAGGCATGAAACTACTGTTTAGTACTTCTCATCATCCACAGACAGATTAACAAGCTGAAGTGAAACAAGGCTATTGGTTCGTTGTTGAGGGGACTTGTAAGCAAAAGTGGGAAATATTAGGATATAAAGGCTGAGTCATGCAGAGTTTGCTTGTAGCAGGACACCTATATATGCTACTCAACATTCGCAATTTGAAGTAGTCTATGGTATAAATTCTTACATTCCAATAAACTTGGTTAAGATTCCTAATAACGAAAATGTTCCTGAAGATGCAATGAAACATGCTAAGAATATGGTGAAGCCGCATAATCAAGTCAAGGCTAGAATTGAGAAGGTTAATGAGATGTACAAGAAAAATGCCAACAAGAAATGAAAAACTAAGACATTTAATCCAGGTGATTTGGTTTGGGTTCATCTTAGAAAGGAGAGATTTCCAGGCGCAAGCACAAGCTCATGCCTAGAGTTGAAGGACCTTTGCGAGTCTTGGAAAAGTATGGAGATAATGCTTACAAGATTGACATTGGGTAAGAGTATGGCGTGGCTAGTACCTTTAACATTGGGGATTTGACTCTTTACTTGGATTATCAGCAGATTTAAGAGTTGAGGACAATTCCTTTTGAAGAAAGGGAGGATGATCAGGAAGCAGATTCGAGCAATGATGAAAAAGAGTTGATTCTGAATCATTCAGAGATTCAGGGAATTAGACCATTTGGGTTACATGGATTTGGATTGCCTCATGGACATTGTGGCATATCACACATTCCTGGATAGGGAGGCTACATGCCATTGGAAAGAAGGTGGATAAGGGGAATAAGTTGGTTTTTGCCTATGGGTTTTTTTTCCCACTGCACTTGCTACGGTTTTTCTCATTTCAGGCATTGTTGTTTTTATTTCTTGTGGAGTCTTAATCATCATTTTTCTACCTAAAGGTCAAGGGAAATTCATTCTTGAAGGTTTCTTGATTAAAAGATTCGTTCTTGAAAGGTTTCTTGAAGATTGAAGACATTTCTTGAAAATTGAGCAAAAATGAAGCATGGACATGGGCGAGTTTTTTGACGATTTTTGGGGATCTTGGGTGCGTTCAAATTTCGAGTTTTTAGGGAATTCTTGATGATTACCTTGTTTGCTACTATGTTAGTTAGATTGTTAGAATAAAATCTAAGTTAGTTAGAATTTATGCAAGTTGTTAGTTAGATAAGATCAAGTTGTGCAAGTGGATGTGCAAGTTGGTTGTAAGCTTGGCCGGTTTTGTGGATAGATGCAAGTGGGCAAGTTGGAAAGTGTTTCTTGTGTTAGTTAGAGTTTGTTTAGGATTTGTTAGGGTTGTTAGAGGTCTATTAGGATTTAGTTAATGGTTGTACTATAAATTAAATAGCCTTATTTTTATTGTAACAAATCACAAGTTAATTCACGAAAATATTCAAGTTGCAAAATTCATTGTTATTTTGTTTGTGTGATCATACGAAATTCCAAGGTGATATTTTCGAGTATTTTGTGAGTTCAAAGCTACAAAATATTCACTTTTAGTTTTAGGATTTGGGATCGAGTGTTCTCACAAATAATAAACACAACGTTAGCAATAGATTGTTGAGTGTTCCAACCTAGACCTAAATTCATGAATTGCGCAGATTATGAGTGTTCCAATTTACTCAATTTACATTAAATCAATCTATCTTAAGTTTGAGCCCCTAGTTTGAACATAAGATATAGGTCACTTACCCTCTTCCCCGAATTCAGATATATGAGATCTTCTTATCCTTGGCGTCAATTTGCCTTTGAGCTAGACCTAATGGGATTCCGTGAGCTCCCTAAAAGAGTACGGTGATGACTTCTCTACTTGGGTTTTGACCTTTTAGACTCACTCCCTAAGCCAAGCATACTCACATTATGCAAACTAACAAAGACATTTGATGTCCGTAAAAAGGGCACGTGGGCCCCCCAAAGCCCCAGGTCCACACCTACTCAGATAATACTCATGGGGGAAAGTTGTGTTATCATATATCTTATGCCAGTTTTCCTCTTCAAATGATGGGGAAGTCATGTCGGACATATCTTTAGTAACATTAACAAAAACAGGATCGCCCATGTTCATTCAAATTGCAAACGTATGCTTTATTGCCTTAATCAGTCTATGTAAGCCTAGAAATCCTTTTGAATCACATTGAAGCTCCCATAGTTGTTCGGTATGTTAAAAATTTGTCTTACAACAAAAAAGGAAAACGAAAAGTTCTTTAAGTTGCCACCAATACAAAATGTTTCTAGACATTCTACTTTCTTACTAATCACCAAACAAAAGGACAATTTTTCTGTAAACTTTTAGTTATGAAATAAAGAAGATAGACCAACATAATTGTTGGTATGCAACAACACATTCTTTTTTTTTTTTGCTACCGACACTGCATATGCATATATATTGGGGAGAGAGAAAAGCAATAATAACAGATAGTTTTGCATCAACATTTAAAAACTAGTCGTTGAAGGATATCTTGTGCATTTAGTAAAAATACAATAGTATATGGTGTATTAAGTTTCATACTTATCAAGCACCTTAATGTTGTTAATAATAAGTGCATGTTATGCACATCTTGTAAAATTCAAGAATATATAGTATATTATTAAAACATTGACAGTACTCCATACATTTTGCAAAAGTTCAGCGTACCAAAAAAAAGCCGAAAAAATAATACTATGTAAGTAAAGTTGATAATGAGTTTCAGATAACATGTAGTTATTGAGAATTTTTATTTTATTTGGAAAAATTGTCACTTACCACCTTTTAAAAACAAAATTTTACGACTTACCACCTTTTTAAAAAATGTTGTAGATTACCACCTTAAATAAAAAAAATTTGCCAATCAAGACCTCCGACCATTTTATATCGTTGACCATCATAATTTCACTTTGACCCCTAATTGCACTCTATTGTTTTTCTCCCCTTTTTCCCCACAATTTTTTTCTTCTATTATGAACCCTAAATTCAATCTTAATTTTTCACTTATTCATCCAAATTAAATAGGGTAATTGCAACTTATTTTTCAATAAATTGTTTTTCTCTCATTCGTTTTATACATAAATTCCACTCCCTCTTCCTTCTACTCAGGAACATTCTGATCCATTTGCTCACTGAATTCAATCAATTGAAAAAACTAACCTGCATGTTTGGATTGTCCATTCAAAGAATTGAAGAAGAGGAGTGAGAGAAAGCTTGTTTCTATTGGAACCATCTTTTTTGGATTTAAATTGGAGTAAATTAGTTAATTTAGTCACTCTAAATTGTAATTATTTCATGTATTTTTGTTAGGGAAAAAATTGATTGAAAACCTAGTGGTGGGAATGGTTGAATGTTTGAATAGGATGGTAGCTTTGAGTTTCGGTTTGTGAGCAACAAATGAGAGCTTTGATTTCTCAATTTTATAATGTGTGAATTTTGAAATTTGGGTTTTACTATGAGTTGGTAATATTGGTGGTATTGGGTGGTCATGATGGTTGGTACTTGGTAGCAGTGGACAGGTGGTGGTAGTGGTAGTGGTGGCGGCAGCAGTTGGGCGATGATGTCACGGCTGGGCAATTTGCATTAATGGTGATTGATGTAAGAGAAGAACTAAGCTTGAATGGTTTTGTTTAGAATGAAGTAAATGAAAGAGTAGTAGAATAGGGGTATAATTGTAGAATAATTGTAGAATAGGGTTTAGGAAAGGAAAATGAGAGTGCAAATAACAAAAACTAAACTAAATAGCACCAAACATACCCGAGTCAAACAAAAAATCTGGTGGTCAATGCCGTAAAATGGTCGGAGGTCTTGATTTGCAAAAAAAAAAATAAAATATTTAAGGTGGTAATCCACAACATTTTTTTAAAAGGTGGTAACCGACAATTTTTTCAATCTATATATAACATATTAAAAGGCGTCGCTGTCAATAAAACTACGCCACGTGGCGCTCGCCAAAATACAATCCATGTGTAGTTATTAGTAATCGAACTCTTTACAATGCACAAATTAAAATACAATCTATGTGTAGCTATTAGAAATCGAACTCATAACATTTGAAACAAAATGTGAAAGTTTAACCATCAATCTATAATAAATTTGATGTTTAATATTTCAAAGTAATGGATAATAAAGTTTTGTAATTATGGTATATGGTATGAGCTTTTGATTTGTATCGTTTATTCACTTGCACCAAAACTATGACATTATTATTTTCACCCAAGTCTATAATTGTTTTGTTTTTCTAATTAGTAAGTGATTTATAATCCATACAATCTAATTTCACATTAAATAAAAACCACATTATAAACAAAAGCAGATTTGATAATTGTAGCTTACCCATGACATTGCTCGGACCAAAATTGTAGGTTATTTATTAAATATGTGAGTAAACCAAAATCAGTGAAATAAATAAAAAAGCAGCAGTGCGACAGCTAACAATCTCACACCTAAAATCGAAATCACCGAAAAAGAGCAGCAAAATCAGCGATGGCAACAGAAGAAGACGCAGGAGAGTTCTACTTGAGGTACTACGTAGGTCACAAAGGCAAATTTGGGCATGAATTTCTTGAATTCGAGTTTAGACCTGATGGTAAACTTCGTTATGCTAATAATTCAAACTACAAAAACGATACCATGATTCGTAAGGAGGTTTTTCTTTCTCCTGCTGTTCTTCGTGAATGCCGTCGCATCATTTCTGAAAGCGAGGTTTGTTCTCCATATCTAATTTGTTTTTTAGGGTTTTTATCGAATTCAGTTTTGTTTATATACAATTAGGGTTTCGATTAGGGTTTAGGTTATATCAATAAACTAATAATATGATTTTGGTTTTGGTTATAGTTTTGTGGTGGTGGTTTGATTTGGTTTAGTTTGTTGTTTTGGTCAATATGTTGATTAGTTGTGCAAGGAAGCGCTGTTAACATTTACAACCTCGGCAACATAGTAGTTGGAATGATTTGATGAAACAGATTTGAAAAATGTTAAATTGTTGCGACTAATTAATTATGGAGGTAGTAGTTGAGATGAATGTATACCTAAATTGTAGATATGAACGTAGGAAACAATGTGGTTATTTGTTGCTCAATTTTTGCCCCTTCATTGTTTTTGGTAAGTTTTATGAATGATTGGCCGTTCTATTTGAGTATTCGATGCTAGAGTCTAAGTTAAGGTGTTGTGAAGCGGTAATAATTGTGTACTCCTTGTTTGGAATTTCCTGAATAGAAAAGTTGAATAGGGAAAAATAAAACGAATAATATTTGCAGTTTATGGTTTGGATGGAAAGACTTGAAAGGAATCCGTTGTTTGGTTTGCATTTATAAGTAAATGAAAGAACGGTAAGGAGAGGTAAAATAACGTTGGTGGATTTATAGTTGTTTTTCTTTCCAGAATTCTCTGATTTTCAGAATAAATGAAAATGAACATTAGAGGAAGTGTCGGGGAAAGAAAGGAATCCGTTGTTTGGTTTGCATTTATAAGTAAATGAAAGGTCTATTTTGTGGGTGTCACTATTAGCATTTTTACATATGCTGAACTTTGCACCTTCATTAACAAATTGGTCAGTAGGTTGTCAAGAATTGGTTTAATTTTTCGTTACAGATCATATCTTCAAATTGATATACCCATAATGAGTATTTTCATATTGTTATACCCATAATGAGTCAGAATCTAGTTGTAGGAAGTAATTATAGTGTATTTTGGTTGGTTAATACGTCTTCAAATGAGCTCTGTATTTTAGCGCATCATTTATTATTCTTCTGTTGATGCTTTTGACCTATATGAGCACAAAAGCATCCACCTAATATTTAATGGGTGTTGTGACTTTGGTTTATTGTTGGGCTGTTTGATGTGTGAAACATGTTAGCGATCTTAATACTGATAGATGGCCTGTATGCCAATAGATGTTTGTGATTATGTCACTTATAGTCCCTTTATTTTTACCGACGCTCGTAAATAAATTTGTGTCAATCAGATAATGAAGGAAGATGACAACCTCTGGCCAGAACCTGATGTTATTGGAAGGCAAGAGCTGGAGATTGTGATGGGCAATGAGCATATATCTTTTACCACTTCAAAAATTGGTTCACTTGTTGATGTCCAAAGCAGTAAAGATCCTGAAGGCCTCCGCATTTTCTACTATCTTGTTCAGGTTGGTTTGTCTTTGTCGATTGTTTCTGAATTTTGAATTTTGCCTATCGTTAGGCCTGTTTACTTTAGGCTGATTTCAGTTCAACTCCGATCACTTAAGCTCTAATCAATCCAGTTGAACTCTTGTATTATTTTGCTAATTTATTTGTTTTATGTGATTTAGCTAATGATATTGATTATTGATTATGGAAATTGAGCAGATCATTTTAAGTTCATCTTTTTGGTCCGAAGAGTATTGCTTTATGTCTAATGATATTAATAATGATTATAACAATAACAACAACATTAACAATAATAGTAATGTTAATTTTAATATAAAGTGTTTTTATTATAATGTAACTTTGAATTTTATTTTATTTTTTTTTAATTTTTTTTCCATATATATTATTTTGTTCATAATATTATTCGTTTATTCATAATAAGTTTTTGAAATATTAATTATCATCATTTTTTTTGTTTCATATATATATGTATATTAATTATAATTTTCACGGAAAAATTTTATGAAACTATCATTCACGATATGAAACAAAAATATAAGTGGATTATTATTCACAAAAAATGCCACATAAGTGGATTACCATTCGCAAAATTATGAAACTACCACGTGAAAATGTTAAGTGATTTTTTTTCATAAATTATAAACTACCAATATTGAAATTGTTTTTTTTTTTTTTTTTTTTTTT
>PYUH01000305.1:380416-564626 GCA_016808085.1 Suaeda aralocaspica | reverse complement strand
GGTTATCATAATTATTAGTGATTAATATCAATATTATTTCTATGTCATTATTAATCCATTATTAAAAATCATTACAATATTTAAATTTTTTTTTTTTTTTTTTTTTTTTTTTGGTTTCATAATTATTAGTGGATTAATATCAATATTATTTCTATGTCATTATTAATCCATTATTAAAAATCATTAATCCATACTAAAAATAAGGACCGGGGATAAGGATTGGGGATAAAATTACCATATTACCCTTAATGAATGAAAAGAATTAAGCGAAATAAAAATAGTTTACAAGGGTAATTTATTAATTTTAGCACTTATCCCATCTTTATTCCTTATCTATACCAAACATGGGATAATTCTTATATAATTTCTATCCCACCCACTATTTCCCTATCCTTATGTTTTCTTCTTATCCCTCTATACCCACCTCTCATACCAAACGCCCCATAATATTCTAGATTTACATACTCCCTATTCATGCTTGAAATTTTACTCACATTAAAATAAGTAGTGGGTTGGAAAACAATTTAGGTTGGAGAGAGAAATGTCAAGGTAGACCCATGGAAATACCCCTTTATCAAAGAAAAGTAACACTATGTTACTTTATTGCCTTGGAAAAAAAAGACTATGACTATGCAACGGACCCCTTTTCTTTTGTTTAATGGATTACCTTGGAACAAGGTTTAATGCTTGTTCTATTCTTAGGAACAAAGAGAAATAAATCTATTCCATACTCGATAAGTAGCAATACGCAATGGGGAGTTGATACCATTGTCTACTAGGAAATGCCTTCATACCCGTTTATTCTTGGAAGGCTATATTGGTAATACTTTTCCTTTATTTTTTCTATTTTTTAGAGTTAAAACTTTCTAATCTATGAAGAAAATAGAATAAAAATTAAAAGATAATTGGTTAATAGAATCTTTGGTCCCACATGGTGATCCACATATGTAATAAAATTACCCAGAGTATATAAGATGTCTAAAAATAGAATAAAGTATATGTGGTAGGAACTTAGGAACATCCAAATAGAGAAAGTGGCGAGGGAGTATGTAAAAACAAACGATAATGAAATAAATTAAAATCAAGTATTCAAATTTAGCGCCACAACAGTGGACATATAATTTGAACATCAAAATCTTGCTTAGCAAAGTATAAAGTAGAAAGATTGATACATGTGTACCTAAATTATATCGTAATAACTCATCAACAAAGGGGATAAATAACGTGCAATGTGATTGAAATTTAATTTGAAAGCGTGACCTTATATAATTACAGAGTTAAATTCAAATACAAAATGCTACGGATATATTGCTTTGGTAAATTAATTAAGTATTGGTGATTGGGGCCTAATCGGAATTGTGGTATGCCAAATTACCAATTGATTCCCCTTATAATTATTTATCACAGACAATTATACAATCATTTGTTTATATATACATACTTAAACTCATATCCAAATTAGTATCTAATATGGTAGATAGATTTTTATCTTGAACTTGATTCCCTTAATTTACTTGTGGCATGAAAAATTATTGAAATAAAAAAGAATTTAATTATCTTGGACATAATTGGCTTAAAATGGATAAAATCCAACGTGGTGCTCCCAATGCACGGGCTTTTATAATATTTTTTAAAAGTTTAACTACTTTTATTAGATGTAAATTTTTTATAAAGACTATACCTCTATGATTTTTAATTGCTATATTTTGACCAAATGCATTATTGATCTGATTATATTCATATGAGATTTTGTTTGAGTCGTCTATTTTTAATTACTTTTACATACTTAGAGATATTAACATTTTATTTTAAATCTCAAAAATTGTAGCGACAAAATATATATGGTGTATGTATAAAAATTATCTTTTTTCATTAAATTGTATTTTTCGTTTAAAAAATAACTAATTTTACGTGGCGCTCTAAGATTCTTCGAAAAAGCCTGCGTTATATATATTGGATTTTTTTTGACACTAGTAACCTCTTAAATAAATAGTGTACAAGGAATCAAGTAATTTCAAAAGCAAAAGATATTGTTTTAAAAAATAATTGAAATTTTTAAGAATGACATACTTGTAGTATATATCGCTGTATCACGTGAAACCCCTCCCATCTATTCTTCTAGGCTGCAAGCAAGTCATAAAAAATAAATAAAAATAATAATTTAATGAAAAAGAAAGGAACACTATCAATAGGAAAGAAAAAGGAAGAACAATCAATCATAGCCTAAATCCCAAATTGGGGTCGGCTACATGAGCCAAGTAATAATCTTTCCATGTGGTCATCCTTAGTTTTAAAAGGCGAGAAGCGCACAAAAGCACAAAAGGGCTGTGAGCTTTGCGCCTTGCTAGACGCGCTTCAAAAAATAAAAAAAATTGAAAAAGTAACCTAGAAACCCCTAAAGGCGGGCCTCAGTGTGCCTGTGCTTATGCATTCTGAAGCCCCAATTCTGGTGCCTTGGTGTGCTTTGCGCCTAGGCATGCGCTTTTAAAAGTAAGGTGGTCATCCACATAATTTTTCCTCCTTCATCCCCTGCGATCGAGAACCTCATTCTCTTGTAATCTAAAAGCTTTATATCCTTTCTAACCCCTTCCCACCAAATCATTTTCGGTCTTGCCCTACCTCGTTTGAGATCTCCATAATCCCACCCTTCCACTCGTCGCACCGGGGAGGTCTCCGTCTCACATGTCCGAACCAACGCAAGCGATTTTCCCTTAATTTGCTTGCAATGTCTGTGACACCAAATTTTGGCGTATGACTTCATTTATGAGTGTTCATGTACATCCATCTCAACATCTGCATCTCCGTAACTCCTACTTTTTGAATATGCTCTATCTTATAAGCCCAACATTGTGTACCGTAGAGCAACACTAGTCTTATAGAAATCTTGTAGAATTTCCCCTTCAACTTTAACGGGATGTTTTTGTCAGATAACACTCCCGTGGCTGCTCTCCATTTAAGCCACCTAGATTTAATCCTATGTGTCACATCTCGGTCAATATCACCATTTTTTTGAATAAGTGACTCAAGATATTAAAAACTTTCCCCCATATCTAGGACTTTCGTGTCCAACCTCACCATCGCATCACTTATCCCCCTCTTGTGTCCCAAAGCGGCATTCCATATATTCCGTCTTACTTCGACTTAGCTTAAACCCTCTAGACTCCAACCTTTGTCTCCATTGCTCTAATTCGGCATTAACCCCCAAAGAGAAAGGAAGAACATCACTAAAAAAAAAAAATTAAACATAGAACGAGAAAGGGGAAATGGAGAACAAATCTGAGAAGGCTTCCACCAGCCACTGACCATCAATAGTTAGCCGACTTGCTGGAGATGTCTCGCCGGTATTGTATGTGCAAAGTGGCAGCTCTAACATATGTATATTGGGGCTCAATCGAAATTAATTTGAAATTAGCGCTCAATTAGGGTTTTAAAATTAAGGTTTAATTTGAAGTCCTTGAACGAAATTAATTGGGGGATTCTGCTCGAATTTGAGTTTTAAATCAAGGTAAGATTCAAAATTGAGTGTTAATCTAGATCTAAACATTCTTTGACCTCTTTTCTTTGTTGATTTGTTGTTTCTTTTTTTTTTTTCCATTTCTTTGGGCATTACAATCATGTAAGGGTTACAGAACGCCATTATGCTGTTACAGGCTTCGCGGTGAGTTTGATGTGAATTTCGACAAAGCGTCCTATAACGGGGTTTCTCGAAACGGTGAGACCCAAACCCGTTACAAAACCATCCGTCACAGAATGGAACAACCATTCCTTGACTTGTTGGGAGCAACTGTTAACAACTCATTGTCATGCAAAATAAAGGACTAATTGGTAACTTTGAGATAGACTTTTTTCTTTCTCCTCGTCTAAAGCCAGCCGATCGGTGTTCCTGTGTAGCCATTTTTTTTAATCAATAAACGCCGTTTTCTGTAAACTTCGAGCTCCATTTTCATGGTGTCTTAGAGAAGAAACAATTAGAGCCCCTTTTTTATGGTGTTTGACTTGCCTAAACACCACAAATGAAAGGTCCACACTTTTTATCGCTTAGGTTTTTCATGTACAAGTTGTAGAAGGGGACGACATTTTACCACCCAAACGTCCTCAAACCTCCCCACGCTAGCATCTAGTAGTCCCCAACAAACCTTGGGACCAACATGTCTGCTTTTCTGATGTATGCACACCTTCCCTATACCCTGAATTTGCTCGATAAGTGTACCCATATTAATAACTCAACCCTGTGCTTCATAGATGTAACATGAGCTATGAATAAGTGAAAAAAAAACAATTTTCTAGGGCATGATGGGATGGAGGGCAATTTCAAACTAAGACTTGTGAATCTAAATGAAGATGATGTTATAGAGGATTAGGTGGTAATAAATAAAACTAAGCTAGTGTAGGGATGGGGAGATTTTTAGATCCATAAAGGGGGTATTAGTTTCCACATCCATTAGGATAATAATTACCCCTCCTCTCCGTATAATACCATTACTTAGTTTTTCTTCTTGCAGTCATACCATCACTCTTTCATTTTCTTTGTTATTTCTTTTTAACATCCTTTTTTAATTTTATTTTTTTCATTTTTTGTTTTTTTTTTATTTTTAATTTTAAGCTTTGTTTGCATAATGTGTTTGAGGAAAATTGTTGGTGGAGAATTGATTTGAAAACTTTTCTAATGGCCAGTTGACCATTTTGGTAAAAAATAGACCCTTAGCGACAATTTGGTAAAAAAATTTGCTCCGGCGACATTTGTAATAAAAACTAGCTTTATGTAGTAGTTGAGTAAAAGAAAAAGAAACTCCGATGGCATTTTGCCCAAAAAAAAAAACTAAAATTTTCCGACAAAGTGTGCTCTAAAAGTCTAATATAATTCATTATTGTAATTTCCTTATTTAAATATGTTCATTTAATTTTGCAATTCCAATTTTAAGGAAATACAAATGAACTTGGAAAATATAATAGCTAAATGAGGATCTAGGTTAATAATAATGGGGTTTGAAAACAATATTTGGGAAAATAAAAATTGGGGAAATGAATTCAAACCTACAAAACAAATAGAATTAGGCATTTGCAATTTGTTTGTCAGAAGTTTTTGCATTTTTTTTGGCCAAATCAGAGCTTTTTTTTTCCATTTGTCGCATAAGGTTAGTTCTTTTTACCATGTTCGCCAGAGCAACTTTTTGTACCAAATGTTGCTATTTGTCTGTTTTTTTTTTTTTTTTTTTAATGAGAGGACCATTAATTTTCTTTTACCTTTTGTTGTTTTGTTAACTAATTAAAGATTGGAATTTCTTTTGTTCTTTTACGTCATGCATTCATGCTTAACACGTAGCTGCCCACTTTTGCAAATATACCGGAACTTGCTGCCTTCAGATCAATGTCGACTTGATACTTTGAGCCCGCTAATTTTGTTGGAAAAATTGTTATAAACGGTACCAACTATGGGCATCTTATTTTAATTGGAACCAACTTTTAATTATTTTGTATTGGTACAAACTATTAAATTGGTTTTAAACAAATGGTACCGTTTACGTGTAGCCTACAAAACTGGTAAAATGTTTTACATTTTACTACCTTCGTTTCATATTATTTGTAACAAAAAATGTTGCATGGACTCTTAGGCAAATTTTGTTTGTGAGAGTAAAAAAGTTACAGATGCATGTGAATTGGAGAGAAAAGACAATTTAGAAAGGAAAGAAAACATTTGTTGCAAATAATATGAAACATCCATTTTTAGCAAATATTGCAAATAATATGAAATAGAGGTAGTAAAAAAAATTATAAAGAAAATCCTCTTCCCATCTTCCACCCAACCAGATACCATCTACCACCTGCCCCATTTTTACCTCTTCTCTCCAACCATAACTTCAACATCACACCATAAAAGGCATATTTTTATCTCTTCTTTTTTCTCACTCTCTCTAATATGGTGTAGATTTGATTAGGGTAGATCTTTGTGGGTCTAAACAGGTTTTCAAAGGCTTGGTGTGGTGAGTTGTTTCAGGGGTGAGAGGTGAGGATAAGGTTGGGGTTCAAGGGCGGATGAAGTGTGGACGAGAAGGTGGTCTTAAGGGTGGTGGGTTTTTGGTTGTTTATGGAGGTGTGTGTCGATTTTAGCAGTCGATGGGGTGGTTTTTAGGGGGTTGTGTGGGTCTGGGTGGGTGGGGCAGTTTTAGGAGTGGTAGTTTGAGTGGAGTGACGGTGGATGTTGGTGGCTGGAGTGAAGTGGCATTGGAGCTAGCGAGAGGAGTTGACTTTAATTTTAGGGGCCCTTTGTTTGGACAAAGAGAAAGGGAATGACTGTGGAAACTGCTAACTATAACCACCCACATCCTCCCCCCACCCCTCGCCGGAGCTGCGGAACTCAGCCCTACCACTCTCCAGATCTGCGGAACTCACCCCCTCCACTCGCTAGCGCCTCAAACCACACCCCCACCCACGCTCGTGGTTAGGGGGTTATAAGGGGCGGCGAAGGATCGAGGAGGGGCGGCTAGGGACGGCAGTGAGAGGTGGGAGGGTTTTGGGGGTGATGGAGGTGGGTGGCAAGTTGTTTTTATTTGTGGGTGGTTAGGGTTTCGTGTGTGGGGGTTTGAGGTGCTGACGAAGGGTGGGGTTGGGGTTGGGGTTTTCCAATTCCGGGCGAGGGGTGGGTGGAGGAGTTGGGTGGATGTGGTTTGTGGTTGGGTGGTTTGTGTAGTGACTAGGCGATTGAGTAGAAGACTGGGGATAGGGAATATAAAAGATTTGGGGGGGGGGGGGTGGAGAATGGAAAAGTGTGAGAATGGGGAACGCAAAAGTGGCAATACAAACACCATCAAAGGGAATGGGGGCAGTTGATTCTCATTCCCTTTGATTATTACACCCAACGAAACGACCCCTTAAAAAAATAATTAGAAATTTAATTTGTCAGCTAATAAAATAGTGCCACATGTCTATTGTAACCTATATAACCTGGTCTTACAGTTTGTACCATTATAAAAAACTGGTTTTATAGTTGGTACTGTTTTGATATAATTGGATGTTCATAACAATACAAATAAATCGCCCATAGTTGATATCGTTTAAAACAATTTTTCCAATTTCTTATTACCTTTTCAAAATTTACTTGTCAAATTTATATTTTCTTCAAATCCTGGTGATTAATTAGCTATGTTTTTAACTTTGCTATTTGAACATATGTTGTAAACATCCACTGAGAGACTAACTACTAAGACGGCAATTGATGTTGCAATGTTGAGGGGATTTGCTTATTGTCAAAATTTTGATTGAAGACAATATCTGCATTTCTTAATTTTAATTTTACGTGTATACCAAACCCTTGCTTATGCAAATACAATTATTGTCAACCTATTTGAGGTTGCTTTTTCTTACCCAAAGATAATTATAATTCCCAGTTCGTGTTGAGTTATAAGCGACAGTTTTGGTTTTGTCCAAACAATTCAGCTTATCTCATTTCAATTGATTTCAACTGATTTTGCTTTCATTTCAGCTTTCAGCTTAGATCAGATTCACCGTTGATCTTATTTACATGCCAATTCAGTTTTTGTTTCAGTTGTAGAATATACAAGCTGTATACCCAATTTGATCATAGTGATCAGTGATCACCCAGTTTCACCCAAATACGCTAATTGGCAGCTCTAGTTATGAGCATGTCTTTTGTTGGTCTCTCAAAGACAATGCCTACTTAGCTCATGATTGATGGTACAACATTACTTTTCCTGTTGTCAAGTGTGCTTTCTTTTCGTACCAGTCTACTTAGCACGTGAGGTTGAGCTAATTAGAGGGCTACTTGTTTAATAAGCTTTGAACCCATTAATTCTATTTTCATTCACATTTACATCAAAACATCCTCGAATATTTTTGTTACTTGTTTTGTTTAGCCTCATAATTACCAACACTTTGTTTGGGTATAAGGAAATGAGAAAAAATGAGGGAAGAGAAAGGAAAGGGGACAAACCCCCTTGTTTGGATACTTGGTCGCGGAAAGGAAGGGGAGGGAGAAGGACGAATCCATTTTCCTCCCTCCTTTAAATAAACACTATCCCTCCAAAAGTGCAGAGATTTGGAGGGAAAATGGGATTCAATTTTTCCCTCCCTTTCCTTGCCTCTCTTTTCCTCCCATTCTCCTCCCCTTCCTTTCCCTTCTATGTTGCTATCCAAACATAGTGTAGACTTGGTCCTCTTTTAGTTCACCATACTCACATTTTTGTTGTCCTTAGGCTGTACTTGTAGAAGCTACAAACATTATGATTTTAGGTTTGATTTTATTTTTGTTAGCTTTCTTTCTCCTTAACTGTTTTCGGCCAAATTTATAGTTGGTATTTATTTTTACGATAATTAACTTTGTTGAGAA
Source organism: Suaeda aralocaspica (assembly GCA_016808085.1). NCBI lineage: Eukaryota > Viridiplantae > Streptophyta > Magnoliopsida > Caryophyllales > Amaranthaceae > Suaeda > Suaeda aralocaspica. Next base: position 556,282 of record PYUH01000305.1, on the reverse strand, counting down.
TAGGGGACCCCTTTCTGAAGATCAAACCCATGTAGCTCTTGTTTGACGGTGCAACGTTACTTTTCCTGCTGTCAAGCGTGCGTTTTTAATACTGGTGTAGTCAGCATATAAAGCAAGCCAAGCTAACAGAGCAAGTTTTTATTTGTTAAATTGTCAACGTTGCACATTTATATCAAGTAATCCTGGAATATCATTGACTTTTTCTTACTTGATTTGCATGTGAGTTGTATATGTTGAAGCTACAGACGTTATAATGTGAAGTTAGATTTTTGTTTTTATGTACATTTATTTTGTCATATGTTTACTATGATTAACTTTAGAATATAGGATCCCTTCCAAAGATAAAGCACATGTGGTTCCTGTTTGATGGTGCTTCATTACTTTTTTCCTGTTGTCAAGTATGCAGTGTTTATTCTGGTCTAGTCAGCATGTAAAGCCAAGTTAAGACACAACTTTATCTATTAAACTCAGAACTCGTTTTCTTATTCTGTTTTCATGCACATTTATATAAACAAATCCCAGAATATCATTGACTTTTGTTACTTGTTGTCTTTAACCTTTGAAATGCTAAATGCTTTACTTGGGCCTTTAGATCACCACTTATGGTTCTTAGTTGCCCTTTGGTTGGTTGTGTCTGTAGAAGCAACGTATGTTGTGATGTTAGGTACTACATTCCCCCCCCCCCCTGTCCCGCCCGCCTGCACCGGTGCACGCCCCGGGGCGTGCCTACATGCGCCTTTTGGAAAGCCTGCACCTGTGCTTTCTGAAGCCTCAGATCTTGCCCCCTGCGCCTAGGCGCACGGTTTTAAACTAAGGTTGAGAGTTTAGTGGAGACACAGCCATTTGATTGGTTCTGTTATAGTCTGATGGTTGATAGAAGGATTTGTGGAACATGGAACCGTCTGTGTTTGGTGCTGATAAGGAGCAATTAGCTTACTGCTGAATTTTGAGATGATTTAATCTTGAAAATGATTCACATTGCTATATGTTTTGAAGTTTATTTAGTGTGTAGGAGCTTTGTGCAGCATTAACTTGTCTGTTGTTTGTGTTACAGGACTTGAAGTGTTTTGTATTCTCACTCATCTCACTTCACTTCAAAATCAAGCCAATCTAAGATCAATGGTGTTATCTGTTAACATCTTGGAACGATTACAGAATTTTATTCATGTTTTGCATAGAAAATCTCATTTGGTGATTGGTGTATTATGATCGTGAATGTGTGCACAATGTGACTAAACCATGATATATTTGTCACTTCATTTATAGTTGAGTAGCAGTTCCTCTTTGTATTTGACTTGGGATGGCCATGTGTGGATTATTTATCATTTATGCGTCTTGTTTGTAGTATTTCATTCTTTTTTATCCAAGAAATTATGAAGCATATTTTTTTGGGGCAAGGATATTAATATCCGTTGCAGGAGTGTTGTGATTAATGCGGTATTGGTATTGGAGCATCAACGGATAAACAATGAAGAGAATTCTAGGACTCATTTGCCTTTAATTTCTAGTTTCTAGCAAATTTGTGGTTTTTAGTTGATTTCTCCTCTTGCGGAGGGGTACATATTACAGTCATTGAGATATATGTGCTTTTATAATTAAAATTTCTAATAGTAGTATTTGTGAAAGTGCAATAGTGAATGTGTATTCCTTTATATCTCATATATGTGCTGAAAACTACTTTACATGATCTTTTTTGTAAACAAATAATATGTATATAATAAAATGCCCTCTAGATTAACATCAATAAACACTTTTGGTGGAGCGACATTCAGAACTAGTCTAGCTACAAGATGTGTTATGGTGTTGCCACACCTCTTTACATTAGATGTGCAAAATAAGATCTCCCCAATAAGAGCTACGTTTTCCAACACCTAATCCAAAGGGCCTCTAAAATGTCGAGCGTGGATAGCCTTCACTACACTGTTGCATTTGTTGCAAAACCCAATCTCACAAGGCAATGAAGTCTCGAGTTGCAGTGCCAACGCTTTGGCTAAGCACTTCTTCGGGTCTACTAATCTCTCCCCCCACCCAATGATCCCTCAACGGCTCAACCCATATCATCCGTATTCACTCTTACCCTTCCCTCTTTGGGCGCAACCCACTCAACTCTTGATAGCTTAACACTAATTTAGCTTTTGCCAAAGACATGTACTAGTTTTTGTGATCATCAATTAGCTTCAAGAAACCCCACATTGGTACTTCATGGAATATCAAGGACTAAAGAGTTATGAAAAAACCACATAGTCCAAGACAAAGTTGTTGGTAACAGGTTGCTCCTACTCAAATGCTATCAAAACCACATGAAGTTCAATAGTATCACTTGGTGCATCCAACACCTTGAGCGTGAATGGTTAATGTTGTCATATAAGCTTCACAATTGGGCTGTGTGCCTGTGTAAGATTGCATGTGTGATGGCCCCATATTGCCCGAAGGAATATGGTTAAGCTTGAATTTTCCCTGTTTTGCCAAAGAAAGGATATGCAAAAGTGAGACTATTTGCTAGGAATGGCAAGATGTTGGAGTCGCTAGGATTCGACTTCGATATCGACAAAAGTCGGATTTTTTAAACGGATGACATTTTGTAGCAAATTCGAAGGGGATTTTTTTTTCCTCACAGAGTCGGTCAAATTTTGTCAGAGTCAATTCTAAGTGTCTTCCTTAACGATAACCTTACTAACTACTTAGTAGCATTCATTTACATATGTATGTATAATTTGATTATTTCTAAAATTAGATACCGACTCCAACTCGGAGTTTGTTTTTTAGCGGATTATTTTTTAACTAATTAGGAGCAAATTGCCATCCCTACTCTTTGCTCTCCTGGAGTATCTTGTTTCAGCATTTGGCAAATATCAGGACAACAAAGTGTAAGATAATTTTGGACTTGCGAATTCGGTAGGACTCCCTTAAAAGCCTTGTAGCATATGCATATTTATTATTATTATTTTTTATCTTTTTGAGTGCTTCTTCCTCCAGTCTCACCATTATTTACATGCTTTTAAATGCTACTAGTCTAATTGATTTCAAAACTTGTTGTGGAGATGAAACAATAGTAGGAAATATAATCACCCTTCTAAACTATCCTCATTTACATTCCTAGTCATCCATTCTATTACAGTAAAAATGCTTTAAATAATGAATAAAAATAAATTATATATGTACAAATTTCTTTTTGAAGACCTTCCCATGCAACAGCTTACATTTTTACTGTCCTTGTCTCTGCTAACTTCACCTAAAACACCCATCTTCACACTATTCAATGGGGCGTTTACCATGGTGATGTGGACCGGGACTCCTTGGATTGGTTGTGGCTGTTGCACTCATTGTACTAGTATAATCTGTTTTGGTTGTCGAAGATCCACCCAAAGCAGTGTTCGATGATGAAGCCCCTGGATGTCGAGGCTTGCGATACCTTGTACCGGGAAAACCAGGCTTAGTGGGATATTCCAAGGTTGTTGGTTTCTTCGATAGCAAAACCACTACACGCCGCATTGTGGGCCTTAAATTGGGATCTGATTGGGTGCATAACAGTCCGATCTGAACGCATAGAGCTACTTGTTCATCAGATGATGTTGCTGCTATTGATTGGTCCAATACTTCCTGGACTTTTCCTTTCTTAAATTGCTTGTATGCCTGAGCAAACCATAACTAAATAAGTAAATAAATAAATAAATAAATAAATAAATTAACCTACAGAGATTAACCCATATTTTGACAAAAACAAATAAAGCATTATATAACTAATCATATTTTCTTAAAAATTGATAATAAATTATCATATATTAGGAGAAACTTTTATTATTGAATATAAATGCATTCATGTACGTGTAAACGAGTGTAGACAAACATGACTTCTTGAGACATCGGGAGACTCTTTTGAATTAAACAAAGGATCCTCAACGGTGCTTTTCAGCACACATTAACTATACAAGCCAAAATATGAATTATGACATAAATAATGGCTAAGCTTAGGTCATCAACTCATAATCAACCCTACTCCTTTTAATGGAGTGCACTGGATTTAACCCCACGCCTTGGGTAACAGCTCCCAAGACTTTAATCAATTAATCTCAGCACATAAGCCTCTTGGAAAAATGGCATAGTACAACACATACCGTTAATCTAAAGATCGACTTTCAAATGATCTTTACCTATGTATATCAAGGATATGTTCTCTTTCACTTAAAAAAGAAGTTTTAGTACAGTTGAAGTTCAGATCGGTTCGGTTCATTAACGTCGAAGAATAAGCCCTTAATCTACAGAAGTGTTGCATAAATAGGGTCCCTTGAAATGACCAAGTGAAACCCTCCTATCCCCACTTTGATGGGACACTAAAATCATATAACGAGGATGTGATCAATTGTGATGCAATGTGCTGATCAATTGTGTCTCCTTCAACTTACATTTACACCTGGACAGGTCTCAACTGTTAGTAAACCCAAGTATTTCACTGAATTAGGCATGTTAAGGGACAATTACCATAAGGTATTTGCTGATCCCGACAGTCTTCCTCCTCACAGAGGTGTCTTTGATCATACAATTCCTCTGGCACCTGAGTCTACACCTGTAAAAATATTACACCATATAGGTATCCCCTTAAGCAAAGGGATAATATTGAGCAGCTGGTTCAAGTGATGCTTGATAGAGGAATTATTTAAAACAGTAGGTTTTGGTAGGCAGGAAAGATGGAACATGGAGATTATGTATAGGTTATAGGGAACTAAACAAGAGAACTTTCAAAGATAAATTCCTTATTCCTGTTTTTGATGAATTAATAGATGAGTTAATTTTTGCCACAGTTATACTAAATTGGATTTAGGGGCTATCATCAGTTGAGAGCACACCCTAATGATGTCTTCAAAACTGGTTTTAAAACTCACACAGGACAGAGGACATTATGATTTCTTGGTTATGCCCTTTATAATACCTAGGACACTTTATTTCTGCAGCTGGGATTTGAAACTGATCCTAGAAAGATTGAAGCTGTAGCATTGGCCTGTACCTCAGAGTGCTAAAGACTTAAGGAGTTTCCTTTGATTGACAGGCCATTATAGAAAGTTTGTTTTTCAGAATGCTATCAATCTATCATCAGTAAACCCCTTCATGAGCTATTAAAAAAAAAAAACAGGAAACTTTGCCTCATCAGAAAAAGCTCAGAAAGCTTGCTGTTCTCGACTTTATTAAGCAATTTTTGGTGGAAACAAATGCTTCAAACACTGGGATTGGGGATGTCTTGACGCAAACAGGGCATCCTTGGGCTTATATAAGGAGGACTTTGGGGCCAAAACTGCAAAGGCTGTCTGTATATGAGAAAGAACTACTAGCCATTGTTTTTGCAGTTCAAAAATGGGAGCAATTCTTGCCCTGGGCTCACTTTTGTGGTGAAGACTGATGAAAACAGCTTTAAGTGGTTGTTACAGCGAAGATTTCCACTCCATTTCAGCAGCTTTGATTGTCAAAATTGATGGGATTTGATTACGAAATACGATACAGAAGTGGCAAGAGAATGTGGCAGCTATGCACTTTCTAGGGTTCAAGGATCTCAACTGCTTTTTATGGCCAATTCTCTTATCGATTCTGATCTATCTCAGCTAACCAAGGACAGTTACACTCTAGATGATAATTTGGTTCACATATTGACTCAGTGGCACCAAGTTTGCCCTAGATATCAGTTGAAGGAAGGGTTATTGAGAAGGAAAGACAAAACTGTGATAGGTCTTGATTCAGTCCTTGATTTATTGGCAACATGCATCACCTGAAGGAGGACATTCTGGTAAGGGCTTAACACTTAAAAGGCTTGAACAACTATTCTATTGGAAAGACATGACCAACGAAATGAGAAGATGGGTAAGGTAGTATGTAAGCAGTCAAGCATCCAAATATGAGACACCAGCCATGATCAGTACCTCAAGAAGTATGGACGGATATATCCATAGATTTCATTGCTGGTTTACCTAGGTCTTTTGGAAAGGATGCGATATTTGTGGTTGTGGACAGATTGAGTAAGCTCAATTTGTGCCCTATGTCCCATCTTTTCACTGCAATTTAAGTTGCACAAGCTTACCTGGACAATGTGTTTAAGTTGCATGGAAGGCCTAGACGTATTGTAAGTGATAGGGATTTCATCTTTATAAGTCATTTCTGGCAAGGATTGTTTTCTTTGCATGGAACTGATTTCTTAATGTCCTCTGCCAATCACTCAGCTATCACCCCAGAGACAGATGACCAAACTAAGGCAGTCAATAGGTAAGTTGAGACTTATCTAAGATGTATGTGTGGTGATCAATCAAAGGATTGTCGTCTATGGCTACCATTGGCTGAGAGGTGGTATAATGCTCATTTCCATACTTCTATTAAGCTTAAATCTCTTATGAGCTAGTTTACAATCAACCACCGCCTTTGTATTTGCCTTATTTGGCTGAAGACTCGCCAACTATGGAAGTGGGATATGTCAATGCAAAGAAGAGATGCCAGGATTACTCGGCTTAAGTTTCATCTGTCCTGAAGGCTCAGAACAGAATGAAGGCACAAAGACAAGCACAGAACATATAGGATGTTTGTTCCAGGGGAGTGGGTGCAAGTGAGGGGAATCCCAAAAATTGTCTAACAAGTACTATGGTCCGTTTCAAGTGGCTGCAATCGTAGGCAAGGTAGCCTAAGCTCAAATTTCCTGAAGATGCTCAAGTACTATTAGGATTTCCCTAACCATTATGCAGATGTCAAACAATGTAAAACGTAAAATGAATCAACCTACCAAATATGCCAAATATCAACTATTACAAAATGAACAAAATTAAAAGGAATACTCTTGATAAAAAAAAGGTCATAACAAAGCAAATGAACTTTACGCTTAGGAGTTAGGCCCTGTTCTCCTCATCTTATTTTTACTTATTTTCAGCAAAGATAAGTTCATATAAGTAAAATTAAGTTCACTTCAGCAAAAAAAAAAGTTCACATAAGCAAAAATAAGCTGATGAGAACAGGACATTAGTACGTTGAATACCATCATACAATGTTAGCAGAAGTTAGCTGGAGTTATACACAATGTTATCTCTAAGAAACTTCACATCGAGTTTGTTGGCAAACATACAGTTTACTAAATTTTGGAGCCATCTTAGAGCCTGGATTCCAGTGCTAAAGAATCAAAATTTATGAAAGTTGAAAAGAAAAGGACGAACAGAATGTTGTACACAGCAGTGATCAGCATATCAGTAGAATTAGAAACAAGGCAGTGTTTGGTGTCAATCACATGTTTTGTTGGAATTTAATAAGCTAATTACAGATTTTATTACTACTCAAAGTACCTTTTAGGGAAAAGGAAAAGAGGTGATTCAACCTTATGAATCTCCAACTTGGAAGACACCCCTCCAATGGGAATAATTAAAATGAACGTTGACGGTAGTTGGAAAGGTCACCACAAGGCAAGTGGCGGCATGGTGATGAGGAAGGATGATGGTAGCTGGATCATTGGGCTTTCTCTGAAACTCAACACTGCAACGCCTTTTGAGACAGAAGTGGTAATGATAAAAGAAAGCTTGAAATTTGCTATGGATCTGGGTATTTAAAAAATTGCAAGACTAAACAGACCATAAGGCAATCTTATTTTATGCCTTTTAATTCGGAGGATCACTTCACCCATAACTTTAGTGCCATAGACATGGAGGTGGCAAGGTCGCTGAAGATGGATTGATAAGTGGAGGTTCTTTATGTCCAGTGAAATACAAGCATGATTGCTCACAAGCTTGTGAAATTTGGAATGCATATGCCAGATGACAAGAGAATTCATGCCGATTCTCCTCCATGTTTCTTTGAAGTCTTGAATAATGATATCAAAACTTACAAGCTCATGGCTGCTGGTGTTAATACTGACCTCTGGAGGGTCATTCCTACCTATTAGATTCTATTAATCTTGTTATTGTAGGTGTTAGGAGCTACGTGATTTGTTGTTGTGTAACGGGTAATGTGTAAAGGTGATTATAAATTTTTCCATTAATTTTTCATAGTTACGACTGGTTTAACGCCGTTTGTCATTAAAGGTATTTGGTGAGTTTATTATAAACCTCATGGGTACATGTTAAAATAATTTAATTCAACAGTGATGGTACACGATGAATTTTGTAAAATCTCGAGATAATCTAGTGAAAAAGCCATATAAATAAATATAATAAGAGGAAAGTTTGCATAAGAAGATAGCAATATAAGTTTATGCGGGAAAAAAATTAGTGAAGAGCTCATACACGTATAAGAATGATGTCAATGATTCTTATTTAACTATAGTACGAATTAGAATAATTTCTGAGCAGTGGGAGCGTCATGTAAATTTATATCCGTTCTAGACCAATTACATTTGAGATAATTAATTTCTTTTTAATTTAAATAATTCATGTGCCACATAAATAAATTCCACCAATCATATTAAAGAAAAAAATATATGAATGCCACATAAAAAAAAAGATACAGCCAATGATATTAATGTTAATAATCTAGTAAGAAAATGTTTCTACCAAATAAAATGAATTGATCAATAAGATAAATATTAAATCATAAAAATAGTATTGTAAAGATAAAAATATATTTTAAGGGATAAAACATTATGCAAACTAGATATCAATAATCTATATATATATATATATCGCAGATATATCCTCATTTAAAAAAGAATTATATAAGTAAAGGATATAATTTAAAAGATACAAACAAATAATTTAAGGTTTCAGAAAATTCCCCATACCCTCACTGTTTCAAAAATTCACGAGGTACTATTGAGGTTTATTGATGTGAATATAAGGCTGCCATTCACATCAGGGTTTCTGGTGGTTTTGTCTATGGGTTTTTTCCCATTGCACTTGTTAAGGTTTTTCTCATTTCAGGCTTTTAATTGCTTTTAAGTGTTGTGTCTTCCATGTTTTTAGTTATACTTGGTCTACAATGATGGAGGATCACGTTCTTGAAGGTTTCTTGATTAAAAGATTCAATGTATGACGTTTCTTGAAGCTTCTAAAGATAGAATTTTAGTTTCGGAGCAGTGCAGTATATCTGACTTTGAAGATTTTTCATTGACAGTTGGCTTTGAGTTAGAAGACGTATGAATATGAGTTGAAAAGCTTAGTGAATCTACTTCCAGGTAAAAATATTTCAAAAATTCAGAAAAATACGAAAGATAGTGTTTTTTCCATTTTTATGCTCGGCTGTCAACCAAGAAATCAGTTTTTAGTTAGATTTGTTTTAGTTGTAATCCAAGTATATTTTAGGATATTGTTTAGCACGAAATTTAGGATTTATTTTCTTAATTTTATCCTTATTTTAGGTGGTTAGGATATTTTCCTAAATTAGATTGTTAGTTTGTCAGGGTAAGGATAAACAAGAGGAGGTGTCGAAAGTTGGCAAGTGGACAAGTGACCGTATTTTGTGATCTATTTTCCTAATGTTTATCTTGTTAGCTTTGTCTAGATCTTGTGGGATTTTATTTGGCTATGAGTTGGAGGATTTGTTCCAATCTTAGTCCTATAAATACCTTTTAGTTTCTTTTGTTTTAGTTATGTGAGTTTATGAATTAAAATTGTTTTCTTTGAATTTTAGTTCTGGTGATTGAATTGATAAAGTTTCAATAGTTGTTACTACATTGCTTTAGTTGACGATTTCCATAGCTCAAATCTAGCTCTTGTGAAACCTCTGGTGGGTGGATCAAGTTCATATCCCTCAATTGGCATTCAAATTCGTGAGTTTTAAGAGTGAGTCATAAATTTTTCGAAACCTTCTTTGCTAAATCTAAACTACAAATCCATCAACCTCTAAATTTTATTGCTAACCCATTAATATTCACATCATTTATAACATATTCACCAAATAGTCTCGCCGACTAACAAAACTGTTTGATTATAAAGTTATTTATTTTAAACCATAACTATTAGTTTATTAAGCCCATTTAATAAATTAAGTACAGTAAACTCTAATAATCATCTTCAACCTCATCAATATAACTATCTTCATCTCACACACCCACTACCACCACCACCACCATGCCCTCACTAACCTCAAACAACTCCTCTTCACACCACCACCTCCACCTCCATAACCACACTAACTTAATACCTTTTCACACTGAACTTACCACCCATCACCCTGAATTTTAAAGAAAAATGAGTCGATTAATTACCTTTTAATAGCTTCAATTATGGCTTTAAAAGGTAAAAGTTGAATATGAGAATTCTATCTATAGTTTAAATATTCAAATTTGGCATTTAAACCTTGAATTTAAGCTTTAATGGTGGTTGCGAAACATTAGAGGAGAGAGAAATAGCTTGCGGTGACGGCAACGAAAAGAGGGTGACCGATGACCGTACGGTGACACGATGATGTAGTAGCGGCTAGCAAAGGTAGCGGCAACAACATATAATTTTCTAATGGTGGTGGTGCATTGATGCATAGATGGAAAAAAGGGGTGATATAATTAAGGTAGAAGGTGGAAGTATAAAAGAAGTTTGTTAAGGAGATAAGGGAGCAGACCCACTACCACCCAATTAGGCACCGAAGATGATAAAAGATGATTTTGGGATTTTTTCAGAATTTAATTGTGAAGTTTAGGATTTTTGTTTGTTTTGGTGTGAGCTTAGTTCGTTGACTTTGTTCTTCAAGTGCAATTTCATGGAATTGATGTAATTAGTATCATAGTATGTAATCCATGAAATTAGAGATACCACAAGGGCATAATGGATAAAGTAGTTTTTTTTTTCTAACTAATGAATTTTGTGAAACGTCAAGGGTACCTCGTGAAAAAGCCGAAAAGTATATGTATAGTAGAAAGGATCAACTTCAATGGTTAAATTAGCTATTTCTTTTTTCTTTTCCAAATACTTCGTCCTATGTACCGAAACTCTATAGATGCACTCCCACTTTTTTTATTTGTTTCACCCATTTAATATAAACAAAATTGTCAATGATTTAATTACAATATATGAACTCACAACTCACAATCATACACTATTATACAGCATGTGTTGCATACTCATATTTTGCATCGAATGATATGTTTTTTTTTCCTTACTTTGTTGTTTGGAAGTATACTAAATTATAAGTTTGATGTTTTGTACTTTTGTTCAATGCAGGAGGAGCATGGTGAAGAACGAATATTATTACAAATACGATGATGTTATAGATACTATCTTTTTGTTGCTTTAATTACACCGTAATTGATGTTTGGTTTATCATTGACCATAAAACCATCAACGACAATAATTAGATAATTCATTGCAACTTCAATCATTTCGATATTTAAATTCAACATTTGACTTTTGCACGTGAATCAAGGAGAATTAGTACTTAAATTAGCGAAATAACTTTTTTGGAAGTTGTACTTTTTGTAATATGTTTGGTTTTGGTGGAGTACAATAATTGTAATTAAAGACTCTTTCATTGGCTAAAGAGGAGAAAATTAAAGTTAAACTTTTGGTATTGACCCAAGCAAAACCAAACAACCGATCAAATAATTTTAGCCTTTTGATTAACCAATCAATAAACAGCTTCATAATTTGTATTGTCTACATAAACTTTAGGTCTTTATTAATATGGTTCACTTGATTTGCAACTTATTGCATTATGCGTAGTAGATTAAGTTTTTCTTATAAAAAAATTGATATATAAAATCAATTATAGATTGAAATTTGTCTCAGAAAGCTTAAAGCTTATTCATCATCTAACTTTTGAAGTACAAAACTAAAAACTCGAAGTTCGGGTTTCAACGGTTTTTGATGTAGTACAATGATACATACATGATGAATAACAAGATCTCATATGACTATATATTGTTTGCAATAATGATTGGAAGACGCATGTGAATAGTGTCAAATTGTAAAATAATAAGAATATATAAAAATTATGTATATTTATCAGTAAAAAAATTGATGGAATGAAAAAAGAAAAATAATTTCTATGATTATGTATAATTATGCATAAAAATTCGATTTGATTAAAAAAAAAAAGAAAGACTTTTTATTCATATCTCATAAAATTTGTATACCATATAAATATATGTATAATAAAATTGAATAAAGTTTATTTTAGTAATAATATTTTCAAAAAAATATTACTACCTCCGTTACATATTAATTGCAACACTTGTATTCTTTCTTTTTTTCGCAAATTTTTTTAATGAAATTACAAAAATACCCTCTATTAAAACAACATAATTTAATCTTAACTCACTAACACCCAAAATCATTAATTAATTAACTTAATAATTTTAGTAATGAACCACCACCCCTTCTACTTCTCTCTTTTCCCCAACCACCCACTATAATCACCACCACCACTTTAATTCCTCTCCATCCGAAACCACAATCACCATCTCCAAACCACTAAAATCCTAGTCCACCACGATCGAGACCACCACCAACGCCTCATATCACCTCATCATCGCCTGTGATCTCACTGAACACCACCAAAACCGTAGCCTTCCTTCGATCTTGACGGTCGCCAACCACTACAATCTTTTCTTCGATTTTGTTGTGTGGTGGTTTTGTGTTGGTGGTTTCGTTCGATCTGCTTGGTGGTTTCGTTTGATCTCGGTCTGTTTCGGTAGTTGGGTGGTTCGATCTAGGTGTGTTTCGGTGGTTGGGTACTTCGGTGTGGTTCGATCTGGGTGTATATCGGTGGTTGGGTGGTTCGATCTTGGTGTGTTTCGATAGTTGGGTGTGTTTTCGGTGGCTGGGTTTGGACAGGTGGGATTCGTATATGGTGGGTGAGAGGCTAGGGGTACGTGGTTTTGGCAGGTTTAGGTGGCTGGGTGATTCGATGGTGGCTTCGGTGGGTTTTCGTGGGTGGTGATGGTTGTGTTGGTGGGTTTTCGTGGGTGGTGGTGGTTGTGTTGGGGGGTTTCAGTGGGTGGCGGTGGTTGTGTTGGTGGGTTTCAATGGGAGGCGGTGGTTGTGTTGGTGGGTTTCAGTAGTGGTAGTGGTTCTTTTGGTAGTCTTTTTCTCTCTCCTCTAACACTAATCTCATGCCCTTATTTTTGCTGAATCACAGTCATCAAATTTTGTCTAGAGAACCGTGCAATTCCAAGTGTTGCGATTAAAGTGAAACGAAGGTAGCATTATTTGTAAGATAGCATAACAAAATATTTTAAAGCAAAATATTGGGTTTCAATACTGGTAAGTATTTACAATAATGAAAATCAAAGTAATTACCAACATAAGCTCATATGCAAATGAGAAAAAAATGAGCACTGTATTTACAGATTGAGAATAGGCAGACCAATAGACCATAAATACAATAACCCAGCACAAAATTGTAATCCAGCATTAGACACCTTATTAGATGATGGAAATGCATATCGACTGCAATACAAGATGTTGCAAAACGGTTTGGCTTGTATAATTAAAAACTTACCCATTCCAGTAAATTTTGAGCGTCAAGGGTTAGGTTATATGAAGAGTTTCTCTGACCACTTATCAACTCAAGCATCAACACTCCAAAACTGAATACATCAGCCTTCACTGATAAATGCCCATGCATGACATATTCCGGTGCCATGTAACCACTGTTCAAAAGAAAAAAAAAGCATTGTAAGTGAGTTACCAAAACCCTGGCTGCATTTGAGGGAAAACATGGCTGCATTTGGGGAAAATAAACTGATATTAAAAGTAATACATACTTTGTACCCGCAACTCTAGTATTTACATGAGTTTGGTCTTCAGGAAAGAGACGAGCCATACCAAAATCAGCAATCTTAGGGACCCACTTATCATCAAGTAAGATATTACTCGCCTTGATGTCACGATGAATGATGCAACTATGAGAGTCTTCATGAAGATAGAGCAACCCTTTAGCAACTCCTGATATGATCTCATATCGTTTCTTCCAATCAAGCATTTTACGTCTATTTGGTTCTGCATCAGCAATAATCATTATTACAATAATACAATAATACAATGAATGTACTTTTTATCAAAAAAAACTTAAATGGATCAGGATTAAAAAATATTAAACTTACATTTGCCTAAGTTATACAAGTTCAGCATATATCACTTTCAATCACATGACAATAATAATGAAACACAAGGTATTGTATACACGGCTTGGAGGAATGCATAGCCAAAACAATAAAAAACGTTTGCAAAACATTAAATACTACAAAATACTAACTCAGTATAAAAGAACATATTTAAAAAGAAAAAAAAAAAAAAAAAAAAAAAAAACTAAATTACTGAGTAATAATAACATAACATATTGAATATAAAACATTTGCATAATTTTATGTATCCTTTATAGAAAACAACAACGTCATTTATAGAACATGATGAATTTTATATAACATAAGAATATGACAAAAAATATTACTTAAAAAACATACTATTCCAATCTATTGAACATAAGGTATATTATAAAACAATGAATGTGTGTCTGAGAACATGCTGATAAAACTAACTTTTAATGATAAAAACTATATTGATAAGTAAAACAATCCTTCTTTTTAATAGAAAATGACAAAAAAATAATAATACTATTATTACATAAAACATAAATATTAACATATAACATGGAGTACTTTTAAATAAAACAAGGTATATAAACTAAGAAAAATAATATTATTCAAAACAAAATATAGTACCTAAATTGATTTAAAATGTATTAATTACATAATTTAAGACAATATAAATGTACCTAAAAGTTCAATCATACATCATCCATCATCTTGACCATCTTCTATCATCAAATTTCGTTACAAAATTTTCGGAATATCAATTGTAAAGCTTAATTAATATAAGTGAAAAAAATTGTAGATTAGAAAGAGAAAGAGGAAGAAAAGTTTGTTGTGTGCTACATATAAAATGTAGAAAAATACTATAGAGACAGAGAAGGGGAGAGAAATAAGTTTGCTTGTTAGAGAGAGAATGAGAATTGAAAAATACAAAAATATGATGAGATATGTGTTTTATATAGTAGTTCTTCTAATCATAAATTGATCAACTTTTTATTGATTTTAAAAATAATAGATAATAAAATTCTATATAACATCAAGAGTAATTCAAGAAACAATAGTTGTAATTGTTATTTAGAAAACATTACACATATTCCATGGAACACTAGGTTTATAAGCTTAAATGCACTAAATACGATAAAATATAGGAAAAATTGCCAGATGAAACCTTTTAAAAACTTTTTTTTGCCAGAAGAAACCTTTTAAAAATTTTTTTGCCAAAAGAAACCTTAAACTAAATTTTTTGCCAAAAGAAACCTTAAACTAAATTTTTTTTGCCAGAAGAAACCTTTGAGCCGGAATCCGGTGTTGACTGACGAATTCCGGCGTTGACCCACTTATTCCTTTCTTGTTGCACTCTCAAATCGTTATATGCACTCTCACATTTATTTCCATCTAACTTCTGAAATTTAAAAAAAAAAAAAATCGAACTTCTGAAATTTCTCAACAACCACTCCTTATAAGTTATCATCACTCTTCTGAGATTTAGGGTTACTCTCAATTTTCTGTGTAAATTCAATTGGGGAAGATGAAGCTTTTCTTATGGCAGAAGCAACTGCTGAAGCAGATGGGACCCACACCCCCACCTTCAACTTCTTCCTCTAAAATGGGGTTATCTACATATCTAAAAGTTGCAGAAAAATTTGAACTTGAAGAAGAAGAGTTTGCTGAAAAAGGGGATTTTGATAAATAACATTTGGAGCAACAATTTTGGGGTTTTTGATTTTGATTATGATTATTTGGGTTGTTGAAATTAGGGCAAAAGATTGATGGGTTTGAGAAAGAATTTTGTGGGGTGATTGCAGAAAGAAAGAATAACGATTTGAGAGTGCAACAAGAAAGGAATAAGTGGGTCAACGCCGGAATTCGTTAGTCAACACCGGATTCCGGCTCAAAGGTTTCTTCTGGCAAAAAAAATTTAGTTTAAGGTTAGTTTAAGGTTTCTTTTGGCAAAAAAATTTGTAAAAGGTTTCTACTGGCAAAAAAATGTTTTTAAAAGGTTTCATCTGGCAATTTTTCCTAAAATATACCTAATGTTTCATAAAAATATACCTAGTGTTTTACAAAAGACACCTAATGTTTATGTTTCTAAACAATGTTTTAAAATTGAACTATTGTTTTATCTAAAGAAACACAAGTGCATATCATGGCTGTATAATCGATTTCTACCAAAAGTCATGGCTTTACTAACTAAAACAGGTTTGAATGCCAAAAACACGACTTTAATTTTTTTTTTTTTTTTTTTGACAAGGAATGATGAATTTCATTAATCAATAGCCATACGTCATTTACATCAAGTGCATGAATCAATAAGATCTAGTATACGGAAACAAGTTTCACATCCAAAACAATTAAATAAAAGCATACTGGAGCGCAACTCGTGGAGGATGGATTCAAAGATCAAATTCCTCGTTAACATCGATGTCTGTGCATCTTTACGGGTGGAAATCTTCACAGCATGTGCTGTAACTGTCTTGAACGGAGAAATTGTACCATATATTATACATTTTTGAATGATCATCATCTTCCCTACTACTTTGGCCCAATAAAAAGAAACACCACCATGAAACTGCTATGACGGCGCAATACAAAAAACCTTTTGAAAAGGACTAATGACCCCGAAAAGAGGATTGATAACTCTCCTAATGAGAGACTCAATTATTGGCCAAACTAATACAAAAAAACTGCAAAAACAAAAACCTAACAAAGAAATTTGAGACTTTAATTTTCTTAATACAGATACAATTTGAAATTATTAACTAAAGGTAGCACTAAGGTTTTCAAATCTCATCAAATGCTCCTGTATTATTAAGCTGTTTTTCCTTTCCCAACCATTTCCTTGTCATAAACCCAACTACCTATTGCAAACAAAAATCTATATACTATGACTCTATGAGAAAGGCTCTAGAAAATCTGCTAACTCCACAATTTACATGTGGCAGAACCACCCCAGTTCAAAACACAATCAAAATCGAAAGCAACAGGAATTAAATAGTAGAAAAGAAAAAAGGAGGCACATATAAGAGTAGGCATTGGTTTAACAATGCAAGGAAATTTAGCCCAATAATTAAACATGGCACCCCAAAAAAAATGAATAAAATATTCCTGACAACAGCAATGCAATAAGTCTCGACAGAAGACACCTATATGAACTCAAACAGGGTTGCACTAAGCTAATTACCCAGGAAATTATCAAAACTTCTAGATTTTCAATCTTAAGGTCACATAAGACAAAGAACTAATAGGTTTTCGGGAGTGCTGCAAAGAATTAAGTGTTCTTATCATAATATTACTTTAACATAATGACTTCGCTTTATAATTTTGCTTGGGAATTTTGTCAGCAAATCTTGTTGCTAAGACCACACGACAGTATCATACAGCATACTATTTCAGAGTTGCTTGAGCATACTATTTCACAGTTGCTTCAGCTGAAGCTTGCTGACACCTGCAACCTACAATGGATATGCCACAGTGATGTGAATTCAAGGCTGACTATTCACATCAAGTTTTAAATTTTATTGCTTTCTTTAAATTCAAGTTGTGTACACTCTAATCAATTAATTGAGTTGCAGTAGTGGCAAGTTGGCAATAGTTGAGCTTAGCAAGTCTATAGCTCTTTATTATATCACAATACAACCTGAGTGCTTAATTTTGTTTCCATTTCCAATCTAATACACTAAACAGTACTACTACTGATGCTCGCCTAAGCATGACATTATAGTCTGAGTGAAAATCCTCACTAAAGATTGAGACAACTAGCTTCATGTTTAACCAAAAACTTCAGGGATGTATGGTGAATATGTCAATACATGGCTCAGACAACTCAAGGGAAAGAAATTACACAGATTGTCCTAATGTTTTTACTCATTCAGGGTACCAAGATGATCATTTTGTGCATAGGAGGAGATTGGTAAGATTAACCCCACCGACCATTATAGTGCCTTTATTTTGCGTTAAAATTTTTTCTTAGGTAGTGTATTATACACATCTTTTGGGCTGGTTTATTAGTTTCTTTCCAGATAAATGATAAGAGGATGGCTCTGGTCTATGTTGTAGTAGGCTCTATAAATGAATATTTATCAGATATGTTTCCTCCTTTCAAAGCTTTTTCTTCTATTCTTCACTCATTGGTCATCAATCTTAGTTGCTACGAGTGGATTTTATTAAATAATATGGAAATTATCCAAGTGTTGATACACCAAAATCATACTAAATATACAATTGATTCTCAATATGGCGAAAACAATAACAACAACAAAGCATCAGTCCCAAAACAATTTGGATCGGCTAGACATGAATCATAAAGAACAAGAAAAGTCATCTGCAGAAATCAATAAGGCAAGAACAGTATAGCTAAGAAATTTCATTATAGTTCCACAATTAAAAACCAACTTAACAATTCAGCAATAACTGCATTCGTAACACTCTTCTACTACCAAAACAACACACAAACATACTTAAAATGAAACCACACTAGAAAGTGAGAGAGCATTACTTACTGAACAAAAGCTTGTCAACGCTTTCATTAGAAACATATTCATACACAAGAAGCTTATCTTCAACATGTGCACAATAACCCAACAAGTTGACAACATTCCGATGTTGTACACGCGCCAACAACTTAGCCTCGTTAATAAACTCTTTTTGCCCTTGTCTTGAATATTGTGATAGCATTTTCACTGCTATTTCTCTCCCATCTTCCAATTTCCCCTACACCCATTTAATCAATTCCCAAATTTTATGACCTTTAATTTTTCAAAAATTGTGAATTTTATGACTTTTGATAATTAAGAATTACCTAGTATCAATTTTCATTCTTTTAGATTCTCAAAAATTGTGAATTTTATGACACATATAGTACTCCCTTCGTTTCCATTTGTTTGATATGTTTTGACCTACACATGTGTCAATGCACTTATTTGACCCTCAAAACCAAATAAGACCACATAACACTATATTATGTTTTATATATCGAAAATCATAAATTTTTCTATTTTATAAATAGTGTCAAGATTCTAAACGTATCAAACATTTAGCAATGGTAGAAGTAGTTGGGTATTAGCTAATATCAATTTTCATGCTATCAAATACTCAAAAATTGTGAATTTTCAATACCTTAAAAACAGGACCAAAACCCCCTTCTCCTAGTTTATGCGAAGGATGAAATTTATCAGTTGCTTTCGATAATGTTTCATATGAAAATTGCTTTTGTTCTTGAGCTGCTATCTTCTGTAAGTCTGCTTCTTTTGACCCTTCTATATATACAAAAAAAAAAAATAATAAATAAATAAATAAATAAATAAATAAATAAACAACACACAATAAGTTAGCTAAAACCTCATCATATTATTTAAAATAAATAAATAAAAAATAATAAACCAGTAATTCAGAAAAAAAAAAAAATAGGGCAGTTTTGTCTTTGAATTTTATATTTTTGTTTACGGTGGAGAACCTTTTTTAGTGTAGATCAATGAGCTAAACATGGTCTTGATAAAGTCTTTAGCTTTCATATTGGATTCAACACACATTCTCTGAAGATAAACAATAAAATTCCATCAACAAGAATTTGGTGCGGAATTGAGAAATTGATTTTTTTTTCTTGGGGTCTGCTAGGGAATTGAGAAAATTGTGATCGAGGAAGAAGATAGCGGACTATTCAGGTGGGCTGGCGATGTGCAAATGAGACGAAGGAAGAAAAGTTTGAATGACAAGTTAGTTGACTTGAGATTGACTAATTAAATTTTTTTTTACACCGTTCTTTTACATACGACGTTGTTGCTAACTTGCTATTCCTTAACGCGTTCATAGCTAAATGCTCAATTGCTCATAAACTTTTTTTTTTTTTATTTTCCAAGGAAAATGCTATTATAGCTCTGAGGAATATGAGTAACGCCTTTAAAATTGAAATTATTTTTTCATTTAAAGATTAATTAAATAGATGTTCGTGTGATTTTTTTTGAGTTTTTATGCTTATACTTAGCCCTAAGGGCTATGTATAGCATTACCTTTTTCTTGTTAAATTAAATTTTGAATCGTTGTGTTTTTAAAAATGGAAATGATAGAAACATTAAGGCTTCGTCTGTTTTGGAGAAAACATTTTCTGAAAAGATTTTTCCTTCACTTCTCCATTTCCCTTTGTTTGTTTTGACAAGAGATGGAAATCCTTCTCAAAATATATACTACCTTCGTTACTTTTTTAATGCAACGCTTTCCATTTCGGGATATTACAAATTAAATGCAACACTTACTTTATTTCTTTTTTTGGTTAACTTTTTTAACCTGAAATTACGAAAAATGCCCTTATTTTTTTAATCAACTGAATTAGTTTACTAATTTCATCATTAGATTTCTTAATCTAATTGTAACTGATTTCCTTTTGCTTAATCACTCCCACCAAAAAAATATCTTCATCAATTGAATCCATCAACTCCCAACCACCCATATTCAATTCCTTCAACCTAACCGACCATCCATTCAAAGCCTTTACCCCTTCATCTTCATTACTGACATTCAAAACTTCAATCTCGAGATCGTGAGTAGGATAGTTTGCTTCGTATGGCTTCAATTGTCTCGAAGCACACGCAATCACTTTTCTATTTTGCATTAAAACACGTCCCAAACGCTCCTTTAAGGTTTGAAATGCCTCTTCACACTTATCACTCCACACAAACTTACAATCCTTCTTCATTAATGACGTCATTGGTTTAGCAATTCTTTAAAGTCCTTCACAAACCTCCTATAATATCCTGCTAACCCTAAGAAACTCTGTACATCCGTCACATTCTTAGGTGTAGGCCACTCTTTTACTGCTTCAATCTTGGCTGGATTTACTTCAACTCCCTCTTTTGACACGAAATGTCCCAAGAATGAAACTTTCTCCAACCAAAACTCACATTTCGAGAACTTAGCATACAATTTATCCTCCCTTAGTGTCATCAAAATTGTACTCAAATTTTCTACATGTTCCTCCTTACTCTTGGAGTACACCAAAATGTCATCAATAAAAACAACCACAAACTTATCCAAGAACCGTTGAAAGATCCTATTCATTAAGTCCATGAAAATCGCTGGAGCATTAGTTAATCCAAAAAGCATAAAAGTGACTCATAATGCCCATACCTCGTACGAAAAGCAGTTTTTGGTATGTCCTCATTAGCAATTCTCAATTGATGATATCCTAACCTCAAATCAATCTTTGAAAACACTGTAGCTCCTTTCAATTGATCATACAAGTCATCAATCCTCGGTAAAGGATACTTGTACTTGATCGTCACCTTATTCAACTCCCTATAGTCAATACACAACCTCAAACTCCCGTCTTTCTTCTTTTCAAACAACACTAGTGCTCCCCAAGGTGAATCACTAGCCCAATATAACCCTTCTCCAACAATTCCTATAACTGCTTTTTCAACTCACTCATTTTTGCAGGTGCCATCTTATATGGTGCTTTGGAAATAGTCGATGTTCCTGGCACTAAGTCTATGGCAAAGTCGATTTCTCGCTTCGGAGGCATCCCCAGAATATCCTCCGGAAACACGTCCAGAAAATATCTCACTACCTTAATGTCCTCTGGTTTAGCAGTCTCAACATGATCTACAACCCTCACACTACAAAGGTAAATTAGAAAACCTCTCTTCACAAACCTAGCATACCTCATTACTGATACTATTTTGTTGTGTTTTGGCCTTCCTGCCCTCCAATAGCTCACTTTCTTAACCTTATTAACTAACGAGATCTTCTGTGGCTCACACAAAATCCCAGCCTTATGCTCACTCAACCAATCCATCCCCAGAATCACTTCCAAGTCACCTAAATCAAACTCAATTAGGTTAGCCTTAAACTCAACTCCCTCAATTTCAATTGGAACCTCCAAAAATCTCTTTGAACAATGTACTTCTTTTCCCGATGGTAACACTATCGACATATCTATTATTTCTACTTTTCCCAACGCAGGCATTAAATCTTAGTGGATACAAAGGGATATGTTGCACTGGAATCAAACAAAACTTTAACAGGAAGAGAGTGAATAGAGATAGTACCAGTAATTACACCCTTAATAGCATCAGCTTCACTTCGAGCCATCACATTCATCTTTCCAGTATTTGAGGTATTAGTTTGACCTCCTCCATTTCCACTTCCATTTCTATTCCCGGCTTGAGCCATTGCCTTTTCACCCATGTTTCCTTAGAAACCTTTCTGCTGACCCCCAGTTTAGTTCCCTTTGAATTGAGAACCTTGTCCTTCCCTTCCCTTGTTCTTAGAGAAACACTCATACTCACGGTGTCCAAGCTTGTTACACAAACGACAAGTCACTGGGTTCCCAGCACAGTCCTTTCCTGGGTGATTTTTAGGACACTTCTTGCAGAAGTACACACGACCTCCTTGATTAGCCATCTGAACCCTACTCCCATTTCCATTAGCAGGCGTCCCAAAGTTCCTCTTATTACCGTAGAAGTTATTGGTGAAACAAGGCTTCTTAAATCCACCATGACTCCCTTGTTGGTTGAAGTTTCCTCCACCATCCTTTCTTTTCTCCCTCATCTCACCTTCTTTCAGCATCTCCTTCCTATTATGTTCTAAGCCATACAGATGTGTATCTCTACCGTATACCTCATCCAAAGACTCAAAGACTTACCCGACTAATTGCAACTGCATGTCTCTGGTTAACCCTCTCTCAAAACGACTAGCCTTCAATTTTTTGGTTGCCACAGCCCCCTTAGCAAACCTAGACAACTCTATGAACTTAGAGTAATACTTAGTAATCGACATACTTCCCATCTTAAACTCCAGAAACTCATCAGCTTTCTGTTTCTGTAGGAACACAGGATAAAACTTATTGCGGATCTGTTCCTAAAACATAGACCTATTGAACCCTGGGAAAGCCCTAATCACAGCTTCATTTTGTGACCACCAAAGATCAGCTTCTCCTCTCAAATAATAAACTGCATGGTTCACCTTAAACTCCGCTAGACACTCAACTGCCCCAAACAGCTTGTTAAATTCTCTGAACCATCCCTCTAAAACAATTGGATTGGGTTCTCCTTGGTAAGTGGGTGGCTTACTTTGAGCAATCTTCTTGAAAAGTTCCCCAGCAGGGTCATTATCATTTCCATTTCCTCTAGCAGCTAACTGTTCAGCTACAGTAGCTAATTCTCACTATATCATTCAATTGATTGTTGTTACGTTCAGCCATCCTGTTTCTCTTGTAGAGGGAGAAGACCTTTATATTAAACTTTGTCTAACTCTAATTTAGAAAACATAAACTCAGAACATAAAAGCATTTCCTCAATTCGTCTCACAAAAGAAGTTCTCATTCTTTTAGAACGAATGATTCACTTAGTTTTGATTGTTTACACAACTATTAAAACAAGAATAAAGCACATAATAAATAAAAATAATTCCCTTGGTTCTACTTTACTTGAGGCTTCATTTCCTAAAAGAAATGACTCATTTATTATTTCATTCTCATAAGAATTCTTATTGGTTAATTCCTCCTAATATATCCTTATGGCTCACTGCCGCTTATTCACAAAAAAAAAAACAATCTAATATGTCCAACATTCTAAACATTAACAATACTAAATAATATTAACTAACTCATATCTATAACAAAACTTCTAAACATTAACATTATCCTTTTCGTCCTTTGGCATCACATGTTTCTTAGGCATAAACTTTGGGTCGTCCTTAACATCATCTTCCATATCCGCCTCAGTATCTTCATCCATATCTTTTTTAGGGTCAAGCTCTTCTTCTTCCTCAGAACCAGACACCAAATCTACATACACCGGAATTACTGGATTTGGATCCTCGATCTCATAGCACGAACTATCCTTCGATCCATAGCTTTGAGAACTAGAAGTAGTTTCCTTCCCAACCATTTCATCATCTTCCTGATCATTTGGGCCTGGTGTGGATGGGGTCTCCTCACTTGCATTAAACACCTGAAACTCCTTCTCCTTCCTTGCAATATAACCTTCCAAATACCACCAATCGCAACCCCATTGACCAACCGAATCTTTATACTTGGTGTAATTTGGAAGTCCTCCAACAAAATGAAAGTCACTGAACTTTGCCTTAACCTCCAGGTAGGGTGGACAAACAACTAACAATTAGAGCAGACACATGATCGGGTTGGTCCCATTTGAGTTTCTTTACTAGGCATGTTATCCACCATCCTGCACGACAGTTAAAACTAATGGGTCATCCTTCCCACAACAAAACCAAGTTAACAGTTCCAAAACATAAAGGTCTGGTGGCTAACATACAATTTCTTTTACACGTAACTATTCATGTTGTTTCTACTTGAACACTGCAAGAAGGGGGTGAATTGCTGTGTGGAACTTATCTGCGGAATTTAAACTATTTTGATTGAATTAAAGAGTATGAGAGATAATTCTACGAGAAAAACTTCCTTGGCCCAAAGGAAGAAAACTCCACTTCTATTATAGGCCTGTAAAAACTTTTATAACCTAAATTCTGTAATGACACTCGTCAGTTCCTGTAGGAACTTGATTCGGAATTCTCACTCTTTATCTCTCGTTTCTCTTTCTATTTTTCTCCACTCTTCTCTTGTTCTCACACTTCTCTTTTTCTCACAGGTTACAACTCAATACAGACTCTAATACAATGAAAGTACTCATAAACTGGACTGGAACATCAATATTAAAACTTAGACTCGTAAGAATGCTCAAGTGGGTTCTCTGATGTTCTGTGCTTCTTCTTCTGATGAATTTCTTAGAGTATTTATAGAGTGATTTTGCCTTGTAAACTTCAGCCTTAGACCATGTTCTTTGATTGCCCATAACTCCATGACTTCTTCCATCATCCCACGTAATTAGACCAGGAAAATAGGATTTTGACTTGAATATTTTACCGTTTATTCTTACCCCATAATCCCATGATCTTATTCCTATATTTAAGGACTCCTAACAATATTTTATTTGACTTATTAAAAACCTTAGAATGCCGGTTTATTCTTCAGCAAAATCAGTCAAATATTTATCTCCTAATATTGAGGAAAATATTATTATAACCTAAAATATATCATAAATTAACCTAGACTTATTAGTGGAATAGATTCGTCATGACTTCTAGATATGATGTTCCAACCAGATTTGAGACTCCAATGTATTTACAAAGATCCTAGAAAATTACTCTCATAATCTTCTTAGAAATTCTCTTCTCTTCATCAAGATACTTCATTGAATTGCCTTGACGTTGTTCGCCTGTTCTTGTAGGAACCGATCTATTCTCGTACCTTGTTCCTATGTAATTATGTTACTCAGGAACTTCACTTCTATCTTCTATGTTCCTTTGTAAGATTCTGCCTAGGAACTTCTCCTTGAACTTGTCACGTTCCTTGCTGCAAGTTCCTTACACTTCGAACCTGTGAAATCTCATAGGAACTCAAAGTATATATTAGTTAAGTTTGTTTGTGTTAGTCATCGTCAAAACTTTATTTTCAATTCATGGGTCAACAATTTCCCCCTTTTTGATGATGTCAAACCAAGGCAAACAAACTCAGAAGAAAAATGAAAACAACAAAAACATGAAAACAATAAAAACATAAAGAGCTTATTTTTGATTTTTGAATTTTAGATTTATATGGATATTCATTTTTAATTTTGAGAATATAAAGTATGTACACTAAACTAAGACTAAGACTAGGATTATATACTTTGAATTTTGCAGTTTTTTAATAGAGCGATTATGATTCAGACTTGATTTTATATGCAATTTATTTTGCCTTTCTCTTCCCCCTTTTGGCATCATCAAAACGCGTAACTACGTTCCTTTTGGAGCTTCTCATCACAACACCATTATTTCATATATAATGGTAGAGACCCTGCTTTTAGAAAGTTAATATGTATCTCAAGCAGCAATCTAGCAATATTAGCCATCAAGATGCATCTAAAGAATCAAAGATAGAAGTATGACAGATATGTTCCCAAAAATAAAAGAAAGCAAGAAAAAGATTCGCTACCCATAACTAATAATTTTATTGAAAAGTTAAAGAAAAGAAAGAAAACAACGAAAACAAAACAAGATTGAAAAAAAGAAATCCAAGCAAAAATATTACAACCATATTGAAATAAGTTCAAATAAAGATAATGCAACTAAGAAGGAGTGGGACATAAAAGGCTTAAGAGGCAGGGACAATGTCTAGAGGAACAAGGTCAGCTGAGGTTTCATCAGGAACTGAGGTAGGGGCTGTGTCCGTAGGAACTAAAGTGCCGGGAACATCTTCTTCTGGTGCTTCTTCTTCAACATGAGTTCCTCCTTCACCTTCAGCAGGAGCAGTTCCAGCAGGTGCAGACGAAGTTCCTTTCGCATTTTTAAGCTCTGCAAGGCATGCCATGATTTCGGCATGCTTCTTGTCATAAGACAACATAAAGGAACTCAAGGCCTGTCGCATCATAAAGACTTGACCTTCGACATCCTGCTGTTTCTCCTGCAGTTCCTTGAGGAACTGTTCCAACTGCTCTGTCTTCCCAAGAACTAGAACCTCAATCTCAGTAGTTTTAATCCCCTCAGCATCAAGATCAATGGTAGGAGGCTCACTATCAGACTTGTTAAGAAGTCTCCTACTCTTCCTTACTTTTGATCTTTCTTCTTCCTCCCTCTTATTTTTCTCCTCTAACCTCAAAATCTCAGTGTACCACTGAGTTTGCCCATGTAAAACACCCAAATTCAGTCCATTCATGATAGAAACGTGAATAATGTACTGCTCCTTCTTCATGCCAACCTTCCCATACCCCTCTAATGGAACATTAAAGCTTTTGAAAATTTTTGTTAGCAAAGTTCCATAACCAACTTTCAATCCACTTGGAACAGTGTGATCCAAGTGAGAGATCATCAAGCTTGGGAAATTTACTTGAACATTAAACAAAAGACAATAAATAACCGCACAATCCAACAAATTTGCTTCATTCCTCTTCTGTGTTCGTGGGAACACAGTTCTCCTAACAACAATAAACATTAACTTTCCAAGGGGTGAAAGCGAATTGTGATCAATTTTATTCACTCCCTTCTTTCCTCCTAATTCTGTCAAAATTTCATCTTTTCCTACCTTCCCTATCTTCAAATTATACCTCCCCTTAAAGTAATTATCATACCCCTCATTCGGAACCTCAAACAACTTAGCCAAATAATCAGCATCAAACGAAATCACAACATCATTCACGGAACTAGTGATAGTTCCTTTAGCAAATCCATAGTTTTCACAGAATTCTTGGATTGCTCTAGGATACGTATCATCAATTCCATGTTCACTTAGCAATTTAGTCCACCCCTGATTATCTACAACGTCTAGCAATTCCACATAACCAACCGAACTACACCAATCTAAGTCTAAAAACAAACCCGGAACATACTTACTTGCTTCTACCTCCGGCGTTTTCATTGAGTCATCCCCAACATTGACGTCTTCATCTTCATCCGTTGGTTCGACTTCGTCCCTTTTTCGTTTTTTATCAGTCATGGAGGAACTGGGTTTGGTTTCCGATTTTTCGGCGATTTTTTCGGCCGGTCGTTGCGTGGGTTTGGTTGTGGGGGTTTGAATTTCGGTTTCAAGTGAAGATGAGTGTTGAGTATCCATGGTTAATGAAGAGTTTTAAGGTTTAGAGTTTTGGGGTTTTTGAAGAAAGAGAAAGTGAAAAGTGAGTAAAGGAGAGAGAGAGAGTTTTTACGGTTGAGAGTGAAAGTGAGGTGTGAATAGTGGGTCGATTAGATGGGTATTTAAGGGAAAAGTAGTGCATGTATGTAGGATGGTTAATTTGGTATCTTTTGGTAACCTCCTTCTAGATACATTCCCCCTATTCACGTGCAATTTGTTGCAAAATTTTGTTCATGGAATTTAAAATTTAAAAATTAAATATGTACATCCTATAGGGTAGGAATTTGAAACAATTATAAACAGAAATTAAATTCTGGAAACAAAAATTAATTTATGGAAAAATTAAAATTAAAAAGAAATTATATATATTACATGAAAAGAGAGAACATATTGCACACCATCAAACTTAATCATCTTAGACAAGCAATCATGACACTAAGGATAATATTGACAGACATTTGCGAGTTATATCAAAGCTCCTGCGGGAACATGCTTTCGCACAAGATTTGTGATGAAAAATGCATATAGGAACTTCGTTACAAGTAATGATATACTTGGAGGAACTTCATGGCTTTTATTGCAATTTTATCAATGCGAGTTCCATCCTCATTTTCTCATATCTTTCTCTATTTAGTGGCTTTGTTAAGATGTCTGCAATTTAATTTTCAGTTTGATAAAATTCAAGTTTTATCAAACCTTTTTCTACATTGTCCTTCAGAAAATGATGACGAATATGAATGTGTCTGACACGTGAGTGGTGAACTGGATCTTTAGAAATACATATAGCACTAGTATTATCACAATAAATAGGAATGCAATTATAGATAGTACCAAAGTCCCTTAGTAGTTTTATCTAAAGCACTTAGGAACAACATGCAGCAGCAGCTACATATTCAGCTTCAGCAGTGGATAAAGCAACGGAGTTTTGCTTCTTGGAACTCCAAGAAACTAAACATGTTCCAAGGAACTGAATCATACCTGATGTGCTTATTCAATTTACCAAGTCACCTGCATAGTGAGGATAGTATAAGGAGAGATCATTAGTTCCTTTCAAATATCTCAATATCCTCTTAACAGATGTTAAGTGTGATTCCTTTGGATTTGCTTGGAACCTAGCACAAACACCAACACTGTAAGCAATATCTGGTCTACTAGTAGTTGGGTACAGTAAGGAACCTATCATGCCTCTATATAGCTTTTGATCCACACTTGTTCCACTGGGATCTTCATCCAATCTGATAGTTCCCATAGGAGTATGGTTCGTTTTTGATGTTCCCATGCCATATTTCTTGAGGAGTTCCTTAATGTACTTCTGTTGGCGAATGTAAGTTCCTTTCTCAGTTTGCTTGATTTGCAAGTCAAAAATGAAATTTAACACACTCATTAAGCTCATTTCAAATTCCCTGCTCATAAGATTAGTAAATTCTTGACACAAGGATTCGTTAGTAGCACCAAATATTATATCATCAACATAAACTTGAACAATGAGAAAATCAGTTCCTTTGGATTTTATAAACAAAGTTTTATCAAGTTTTCCTCTTTTGAGACCATTTTCCAAAAGAAACTTTGACAACCTCTCATACCATGCTTTAGGAGCTCGTTTTAACCCATAAAGGGCCTTATCAAGGTTATAGACATGGTTTGGAAATTTAGGATTTTCAAAACCAGGAGGTTGTTCCACAAAAACATCTTCATTAAGAAAACCATTTAAGAAAGCACATTTAACATCCATTTGATACAATTTAAAACCCATAAAAGAAGCAACAACAATTAAAATTCTAATAGCTTCTAACCTTGTAACTGGAGCAAAAGTTTCTTCAAAATCAATTCCTTCTTGTTGATTATAACCTTTAACTACTAACCTGGCCTTGTTCCTGATGATTGTGCCGTACTCATCTAGCTCTTTCCTGAACACCCATTTTAGTCCAATTACTTTTTGGTGTTTCGGTTGAGGTACAAGGTGCCAAACCTTGTTCCTTTCAAATTGATTCAACTCATCTTGCATTGCTTGGATCCAATCAACATCCTCAAGTGCTTCAACATGATTTCGAGGCTCCATGATGGATAAGAATGCATTAAAGGCACAAAAGTTCCTTACTTGAGATCTGGTCTGAGTTCCTTTCGTAATATCACTAATAATTAGATCAATTGGATGAGACTTCTGGTGTTTCCAAGGTTTAGGCTGGAAGTCTCTGATTGGAACTGCTGTCTCTCCAGTTTCTTCAGGAACTTCTTCTGGATCAGTGGTGGTTTCGTCATGTTCCTCGTTGTATGGGACTTCATTCACCGTTCCTTCAGGAACTGCCTCATTCTGCCTTTCAATATGGAACTGATCTTCAGGAACTCTTACTTGTTCATTTTTGGATGTTAAGTCTTCTTCATCTGGATCTCTTCTAACCAGCCCTATTTCGAAGTCCTCATGTTCCTGTAAAACGTTAGTATCTACACTATTTACACTATTGCTGGTTTCATAAAAAATAAGATGTACACTTTCCTCGACACTTAATGTTCTCTTGTTGGAAACTCTATAAGCCTTACTATCAGTTGCGTACCCTAGGAAAACTGCTACATCACTTCTTTCATCAAACTTCCCTAAGTTCCTTTTACCATTATTATGGACAAAACACTTACAACCAAATGTTCTAAGGTGAGACGCATTAGGTTTTAGTCCTCTAAACAATTCATAGGGAGTTTTGTTAGTGATGGGTCTAATCATGACTCTAATTATAATATAACAAGCTGTATTCACTGCTTCTGCCCAAAAGTTCCTTGGAAGTCCGCTTCCTATAAGCATCGTTCTTTCCATGTCCTCTAAGGTTCTATTTTTCCTCTCCACAACACCATTTTGTTGTGGTGTTCTTCAAGCTGAAAAATTGTTATCCATACCATGTTCCTGCAAAACTCATCAAACTTGTAATTTTCAAATTCCTTTCCATGGTCAGATCTTAAATGTATAAGTTGATAACCACTAAATTTTTGAACCTTCTTAGCAAAGCAAGTAAATTCATCAAATGTTTCATCTTTGCTATGAAGGAACATAGTCCATGTATATCTAGAGTAATCATCAACAATAACCAAGACATATAGCTTACCACTCCTACTTTGGACACTCATGGGCCCACACAAATCCATATGGATAAGTTCCAATGGTTTTGTGGAGCTCACGAACTTTTTGCTTTTGAAAGAAAATCTAACATCTTTGCCTCTAGCAAATGCACCACATATTTTATTACATAGGAACTTAACATTAGGTAATCCAACAACAAGTTCCTTAGATCTAAGTTTATCAAGTAAGTGGAGACTAGCATGTCCAACACGTTTATGCCAAATTAGAGGATCATCCTCAATCACACTTAAACAAGAGAATGTACTCTTAGAAACTTCATGCAACTCAACGATATAGGTGTTCCCTTTGCGTTTTCCTTCAAGTACAACTTGATTAGTGTGATTGTTGACGGTTGGACAATGCTCATTAGTAAAACAAACAAAATTCCCTTTATCACAGAATTGGGAGATGCTAAGTAAGTTATGTTTAAGACCATCAACAAGAAAAACATTATCTATTGCATGGGAACTTGACTTACCAACCTTACCTAAGGCAACTATGTTACCCGTTTGATTATCACCACACATCATAGTTCCCTCTGAGTAGGCTGCCGGTGAGAGAAACTTAGATATGTCACCTGTCATGTGCTTGGAACAACCGCTGTCGAGGTACCACGTGTTGTTCCCCCTCACTAGCACCTGCAATACAGATTAGATGTTAGGTGTAGGAATCCAGGTTTCCTTGGGTACCTTTGTAGACACATCATCATTTATTTTTTCAATCCATGTCTGTTTTACATATCTAGCATTTACATCTAAACTGGAGTTCCGTTTGGAACACTAGCCTTTTAGATGACCCGTGTTCCCACAGAACGTACACACTTTGCTACTTGGAAGTTCCACATATTTATTCTTCTTTCCCACTTTCTTTTTATAATTAAAACCAAGACCTTGAGTCCTTTTTGTTTGGGCATTCAGAATCCATGTTGGAACTTTATGTTGACCATCATTTTTATTTCTTAAATTCGTGAGTTCCATTTTAACATCATCAAGTTCCTTCATAAGTTCCTTGATGACTGAATCATTTAGTGTTCCTTCAGTGGAACTCTCATTTAGATTTGTCCACTTGTAGCAATTTAGTTCCATAGTGACTTGACTAAGTTCCTTTTGAAGTTTTTCAACTTTTACCTTTAAATTCGTATTTTCATCTAATAAGTCGAAAATTCTTTTCTCAGTTTCAATTCTATTTAACCTTAGCCAATCATTGTGTTCCTTACAAGTTTTAAGAGCCTTTTCACACTTGGATTTTACTCGTAATACATTAGTCCAGTTTTTGTGAAATTTCAGTACTAGATCTATTAATTCATGTTTAGAGAAAGCATCAAGAACATCAGAGTTTGGATATACCTCGTTAGCGAGTTCCTCGTGGACCTCATTCCTATCAATTCTGACCATCAAGCATATGTTGGCAACTTCTTCGTCAGGTTGTTCCTCTTCATCTTCTTCGCTTTCAGAATCTCCCCAGGCTGCTACCATTGCTTTCCTTACATCATTCTTGGAATAAGAAGGGTTGTAAAAATTTTCTTTGACTTGTTCCTTCTTCTTCTTGGCATACTCCTT
This sequence comes from Suaeda aralocaspica, assembly GCA_016808085.1. NCBI lineage: Eukaryota > Viridiplantae > Streptophyta > Magnoliopsida > Caryophyllales > Amaranthaceae > Suaeda > Suaeda aralocaspica. Next base: position 524,024 of record PYUH01000305.1, on the reverse strand, counting down.
GCCCTTGGACTTCCCCTTTTCAGTATCCCATAGGGGACAGTCTTTGATGAAGTGTTCTGAGGATCCACACTTATGGCACACGAATTCCCTTTTGTTGCTAGCGAATTTTCTGCCCGTGTTCCTATAGGAACTTCGATTCTTGGTGAGAGCCCTTTTGAATCTTCTGACCAGTAACGCTGCCTCATCATTATCTTCTTCTGATTCGTCACTTTCAGCTTTCAATGCCAGCCCTTTGCTTCTGGAACTCTCACCAATTCCTCCAAGATGCAATTCATGGGTCAGCAGGAAACCAGCAAGTTGTTCAATGTTGAACTTCGTGAAATCCTTTGATTCCATGAGTGCAGTAACCTTGGCTCTCCATCTTTCATCTTGTGGTAGACTCTTCAGCACTTTCCTAACCTGTTCATCAGTACGTATATCTTTTCCAAGAGAAGAAAGCTCATTAGTGATGTTAGTAAAATGTGTAAGCATATCTTGTACTGACTCTCTAGGTAACATTTCAAAGTGTTCATATTTTGACATCAACAAATTAGTTTTAGATCGTTTTACTTCACTAGTTCCTTCATGAGTTATTTGTAATAAATCCCATATTTGTTTAGCGGTTTTGCACCCCATGACACGATTGTGTTCATGTGGTCTAATACCACAATGTAGCAATTTGATAGCACAAGCATTGATTTCCATTTTTTCAAAATCTTCTTTTTCGTATTCAGAAATCAATTTAGGAACTACTTCATTGTTTGAGTTAGTTTTTGTTACCTCATAGTCGCCTACTTCAATTAAATGCCAAACCTGGTAATTTTCAACCTTGATGAAGATTTCCATTTGATTCATAATCCCTCTTCAAGAATTTCCCATCAAACATAGGTGGTCTTTGAGTTGAGTAACCTTCCTCCTATTTCTCGTGAGTGTTCATCTTCAGGATCCCTCTTCAAGGTTGCTTGATTTTCCCGAGTTCCTGCTCTGATACCAACTGTTGTTTCTACTGGAACACTATAAGAGGGGGGTGGGGTGAATTGCTGTGTGGAACTTGTATGCGGAATTTAAACTATTTTGAGTGAATTAAAGAGTATGAGAGATATTTCTACGAGAAAAACTTCCTTGGCCCAAAGGAAGAAAACTCCACTTCTATTATAGGCCTGTAAAAACTTTTACAACCTAAATTCTCTAATGACACTAGTCAGTTCCTGTAGGAACTTGATTCTCTATTCTCACTGTTTATCTCTCGTTTCTCTTTCTCTTTTCTCCACTCTTCTCTTGTTATCACACTTCTCTTTTTCTCACAGATTACAACTCAATACATACTCTAATACAATGAAAGTACTCGTAAACTGGACTGGAACATCAATATTAAAACTTAGACTCGTATGAATGCTCAAGTGTGTACTCTGATGTTCTGCGCTTCTTCTTCTGAATTTCTTCGAGTATTTATAGAGTGATTTTACCTTGTAAAATTCAGCCTTAGACCACGTTCTTTGATTGCCCATAACTCCATGACTTCTTCCATCATCCCACGTAATTAGACTAGGAAAATAGGATTTTGACTTGAATATTTTACCGTTTATTCTTACCCCATAATCCCATGATCTTATTCCTATATTTAAGGGCTCCTAACAATATTTTATTTGACTTATTAAAAACCTTAGAATGCCGTTTTATTCTTCAGCAAAATCAGTCAAATATTTATCTCCTACTATTAAGGAAAATATTATTGTAACCTAAATTATTTCATAAATTAACCTAGACTTATTTGTGGAATAGATTCGTTATGACTTCTAGATATGATGTTCCAACTAGATTTGAGAGTCCAATGTATTTACAAAGATCCTAGAAAATTACTCTCATAATCTTCTTGGAAATTCTCTTCTCTTCATCAAGATACTTCATTGAATTGCCTTGACGTTGTTCGCCTGTTCTTGTTGGAACCGATCTATTCTCGTATCTTGTTCCTACGTAATTATGTTACTCAGGAACTTCACTTCTATCTTCTATGTTCCTTTGCAAGATTCTGCCTAGGAACTTCTCCTTGAACTTGTCACGTTCCTTGCTGCAAGTTCCTTACACTTCGAACCTGTGAAATCTCATAGGAACTCAAAGTATATATATTAGTTAAGTTTGTTTGTGTTAGTCATCATCAAAACTTTATTTTTAATTAATGGGTCAACAATTCGCATAAGAAAAATCTCAAAACATGTACTTAAATGCATGAAAGAACTGAAATAAAGTTTATCTTACATGCCCAAACTTCCTACCCAATCCCACCACATGATATTAAAACAATAACACATAATACATACCTAATTTCCTTACCTACCTGCACAAGTAAATGATTTTATGTTTTTCAAAACTTTCTATTTTTGGAAATTACTATTTTTAGAAAAATTTCCATTCATCAACTTCCTAAAATAATAAATTCCTCTTTCCTAAAATAAAAAACTTAGGGCACCCCCAAAATAACAATTGACAAAGACTTTGAAAGTCTGCCAAATAAATCGTTGGTGGGGCCCCTAACCTAACGTCTCTTTACAAGGGTCAAAAATAACCTTGTTGCTTGTTTTTGGCTTATAAATACGAAGCATTGTAAGACAAATCAAGTTTGAAAATTAATTTAGCGCTTTTTTGGGTTGTCTCCTTCATTAAACAGGACCATCATCCCAATCCAATTGCTGAAAAAGGTTTGTACTTTTTCTTCTAATGTTATCCTACAAGTTCTGTTGCCCTAAAATATCTGTAATTGCTTTTTTATGGTTCAATTGATGAATTGAATATGTTTTTTGTAGGGTTTGCAATGTCTGAAGATAGGAATGAACTATAAATTAGATGTAATTGTGGGTTGCCGGCTGGAAAGAGGACTTCATGAACTAACAAAAATCCTGGAAGAAGATTTTTGAGTTGCAAATTCTATGAGCCAGAGTCACAGTGGAGAGGATGCAGATTCTTCAGATGGCTAGTTGAAGATATGATTGAGTGGAAAAGGCATTTGACTAACAAACTTATTCTTGAGAAGAAACTTTTGGAAGCTCAATTGGCAACAAGCCAGTAAGAAATGAAGGAATTGGAGTGTTAAAGAAGTTTACTACTCACTGAAAATGACAATGTGAAGCTGAAATGCATAGCTTTAACTGCTGAAATCAAGATGCTCAGAAAAAAGGGAAGCAACAGGGCTTCTTCACCTATTGCTACTGCTGTGTCGTCGATAGATAACCTTACTCTGCCAACAATCTGGTTTCGTTTGTGCTGTTGAGTGATGTTTTGGATTTGCTAGAACAATTTTAATAGTTTAATTATGACCAAATAAGAAGATGATTGAAATTGAAGGAGGTAAAAATAAGATTGTCACATTGGAAACAATATACAAGACATTAGGTTAGGGCCCCACTAACGATTTATTTGACAGACTTTCAAAGTGTCTGTTAATTGGTTCCAGAATCAAACAAAAATTAAAACATTAGGTACTTAAATAAAAAAAAAAATTTCGTTAGGTACTTATTTCAAAAAAAGTGAAAAAATTAGGTACTTTTTACCAATTTTTCCTTAAAATAAAATAAAAGTACAACATCTTACCAATGCCAACTCTTCACCTGGGCATAGACTCAACTTAATCAAATTAATTATTAAATTTAAACTTTGGATTTCGTATTTAATAGTTTCCTTTCCTTTAAAATTGCCCTAATGGGCTCCAACTTGGGAGCAACTCCAAGAAGGTATTACCTATGTCACATAAAGTGACGAAATTCCAGAGCATTAAAAATATAAAAAGAGTACAACGTCTTGTACCCCGCTTAGAACTCATAGATTACTGTTCCATACGACTCCCCCCATTGTTCAAACTCAAGGTACATAGATTCCAAGAGTCTTGGTGCACGTGAATCCTCTTTCACTTTATGTGATTAACTGGTTTAACAATGTTGAGACTCACATATAACATCACATAAAAACATGCATAGCAACAAACAAAACCATATTAATTATCTTTGATTTAAAGTGACTTTAAAAACAATCTTGTGTGTCCTTTAATTAAAGTAACTTCCTTTACCGCACATTAACTGTGAGTGGCTAACTATTTACCTTCTTACTTGACCACACATTAAACTATGAGTGACAACATGTATAAAAATATTTGCTCATTAGCTTCTAATAATCATGTGAATAAAAATTCACGAACTACATTTGTTGTTGATTAAGTAACTAATCAACTTAAATAACTTCACTTTTTATTTATTAACTATTGGCCAACTCTAAACTAATTATCACATTCCAATTCAATCTTGAAGAATTTATATTTCTACAAATGTGGAATGTCCAGATAATAAAATCTTGCTTCTAAATCTTTCATAAGCTTGTCATACATGTCAATTCACAATCAAATCAAGCTCAACAACATATATCGTTTGAGATCAACCAAGCTTGAATTCTAATTTCTATATCTGTCTTTAGTACTTACGTACCTTGTGTTGTAGTGGTGTTCCGCCACAACTTCTAAAAGTCAACTAAATCGAAGTCTCCTACATAGAGAAAACCGAAACTAAATTAAAACCTTATTAACTAAGTTCTACAACAACTCCAAACTAACTTTCTATATTGGAAACTTGTCCAAAACATTCCCTATATGGTCTCTATTCAATTTCATACTTTATTTCAATTTTTCTATTGCAAAAAATACTTGATTTTCAGTAATTTTCCAAAAATGACAGCTTTGTAAAATTCCTCAAAACACTCTAAAACCTTTCTAAATATCATATTTTGATCATAAAATACTATAATAACGTCCAAAGGTCAATATACAATACTTAGATGCATTAAAAACAATTATAACTTACTATGTCACATGTTACTATTTTTATTAGGCATAAACATGTGTCACTAAAAATTTACAGCTTTACTTATTTATCTAAAACTCATTAAAAACTCATAAGAACATCATAAATTCATCATAAAACTCTTTTACAATCAACTAACATCATCATAAATCAAATCTATGCTTTAGAATAATTTTTCATAAGATAAAACATGTTTATAATATTTATTCCATTGATTTTCTTGATTGTAAAATTTGGACACCAATATAATTCAACTTTAAAACCTTTAAAAATCAGTCTAAACTTCATAAAATCATCATAAATTCACCCAACAACAATTCATGATCATAATATTGAAGTTTAAATCATTAAAAAACCATAAAATCAAGAATGTCATAAGTTCATAAACTCTAATTTAAAATTTCATGATCAAACAAATAAATTCATGCTTTATACTAAATCATAACTTTATAAAAACATAATTAAAACTATAGAAACATGATTAATCAGAATTTTAAACATGAATTTGCAAGATTGAATCAAAAAGATAAAGAGAAGATACTAAAGAGAAGAAATTTTTTTTTTTTTTTTTTTTGTAAAAGGTGCTTGAAAATACCAAAGTGGGGGAAGGAGGTGGCCGACGGAGTGCAGCGGCGGCAGCTGGTGAGACAGACGAACCGCGAGGGAAAATGAGCGCAAGTTTTTTTTTCTTCTTCCGGAAATTTTCCAATTCCCCCTTTTTTTCGAAATTTTTTTTCTCTTTTTCTCTCAAAATTTTTTGAATCCTAATTCACAAAGTTGCAATTTAAATATGAAATTTTGGGGTTTTAATGGGTATTTATAGGCCCCAAAGTAGGATTTTTTGCAATTACATAAATACCCTTAATGTTTGAAATTACTTTTACGCCCTTATTTTAAAACAATTTAGGAAACTTTAAAAATTCCGTTTTTAGAAACTTTTCAAAATATTTAATATAACATGAAATATTATTTATAAACATAAAATAATTACTTTGATTAAAATTTATTATTTCCTTTCTTTAGTATTGTTATTGAATTTAATTTCTCAATATTAATATTAAAAACATACATATAAAATACGAAGATAACTCTTTAAAATACATGAAAATATAGGGTATTGTAGACTGTGTTCCTGGAGTAGATTCACAACAAGTTCTACCCGGTGTTTCTTCAAAAGCAAAAGGCTGATGAGTTTTTGGAGCTCAATATGGGAAGTATGTCGGTTACCTAGTATTATTCGAAGTTTTTAGAGTTGTCTAGGTTTGCTAAGGAGGCTGTGGCAGCGAAGAAGCTGAAGCTAGTTGTTTTGAGAGAGGGTTGCCCATAGATATTCTGTTGTAATTAGCCGGGAAAGTTTCCGAAACGTTGGATGAGTTATATGGAAGAGTTGCACACTTGTATGCCGTAAAGAAAAAGAAGAAGGATATGCTGAAAGAAGGTGAGACGAGGGAGAAAAAGAACGATGGTGGAGGAAACTTCAACCAACATGGGAGTCACCGCGGATATAAGAAGCCTCGTTTCAACAACAATTTTCAGGAGAATAAGGGAAACTTTGGAAAGCCTACAAGTAGTAATGGATATAGGGTACAATATGCTAATCAAGTTGGTCGAGTGTACTTCTGCAACAATTGTCCTAATAATCATCCGGGCAAGGACTGTGCTTGAAAGTTAGTGACTTGCCGTTAGTGTAACAAGGTCGGACATCGTGAGTATGAGTGCTTCTCCAAGGGTAAGGGAAAGGAAGGAAAAGGGTAGCAATTCAAGGGTAATTCAGGAGGAGGTCAACAAAAGGGTTTCCAAGGAAACATGGGAGGAAAGACGACGCAACAACCCGGAAATAGGAATGGAGGTGGCAATGGAGGAGGTGAAGGTAAGACCTCGAATGCTGGAAAATTGAATGTGATGGCACGAAGTGAAGCGGATGCTAATAAGAATGCGATTACCGATACTTTCTCTATTCACTCTCTTCCTGTTGAAGTTTTGTTCGATTTTGGTGCAACATATTCTTTTGCATCCACTAAAGTTTTGCAAAAGTTACTACCTGTAGACACCTCTATTTAGTCCCACCTAATGGCTAATGATTATCGTGTATCACGTCGCAAACATGTCCGATTCCTCAAAGTCGATTGCTTGAAAATAAATAAATAAATATATAAATAAATAAAACCGTTGTCGGAAAGGGGTTAACCAATGATGAGTTATAATGATCGAAAGACGCTTAAATTAATTTCTAATATTCATTTTATTTTCTTATTTTTATATTTGATTTTTTTTTCATTTTCTCATTCTATTTTAATTTCATAATTCACTTTTTTTAATTTCATTTTCGTAAATAAAAAAAATTAATTTAAGCGTATGAATGTGACTGGATTCGATGAACCTTCTAGAAAGGTTTGTTCGGTTTATGGAAACTCTAGGTTATGGAAGTGAATAAAATGTTTTACGGAAATGAATTTCATATTATTTCATAATATATCGAAATATTACGGTTTATGGAAGTAATTAGAAGAAGTAAGGAAGCTTTGGAGATTCACTGCTTGAAAATTATAAATTAGGAGCTTGAGCGCCATGACGCAAGGGCAGCGCCCAGATGCCCAACAAACGCCCAAACGCCCAAGGGGGCTGCGCCCTAGCGCTCACTGAGCGTCTTGACGCCCAGCTATAACCTAATAGGGTTCCATTTTCCCCTGAAAGGAGGAAGGTGGCGAATTCTCTACTTGGATTTTGAGCTTCTAGACTCACTCCCTAAGCCAAGCATACTCACACTATGCAATCGAAATAAACGACATTCGATGTTCGTAAAAAGAGCACGTGGGCCCCTAAAGCCCCGGGCCCACAGTTTGGCAATTTCACTAGTGATATTCCTATATTTTTAAAGGAGAGTGGAAGAAACTTGAAAAGTCTTGTAATTTCATAGTTATAATATCAAATTCTACTTGCTAGGCATAACGCATGCAATTCCCACGTGAGGGTCTTGCTTTAGGATACACGTCTCTTAAAGTATGTTCTACACTTAAGATAACCTCGAAGGACCGATGTTAAGGATGGTTAGGTGACCTACCTAAGACTGTTCCTTAATTGAAGTCCATCCCAACCATGATGCGTGAATCATATGACCTATGTGATTCATAACGGATTTCCCACCTGGATCACCACCAAGTTGTGTTGTCTATAGTTGGACACACCCTAGTCATGGTACCCTCTTGGACACCTTAAAGCCTTACTTTTAGTTGCTTCTTAGAACCTTGTCTAGGGTTATTGGACTTGATGATGTGAATATTGATGAAAAATCGCCACTCACAAAGATAAAAAAACTAGTTCAGTTTTCCTCTAAAGCGAAGCACCAAGAAAAACGATCTAGGTCGAATAATTTTGTGAATTGATTAAAGCTATGAACCCTCAATTCTGAAAATTATACTCACAAGAGTCTAAAGCCTAAGCACCAACTTCTGATAGTGTTCGAAAATTTCCTCACACCATCGTTTTTGTGTTTGTTTTGTAGAAAACAAATAAAACTTAAACAACAATGTTTATTGAATTCACTAATCTTAATTTTTACAAACTAATGTTGAGATTATTTATAGCTATAATCATCAACAAAATGCTATCAAAACTAAGTTAAAAACACACGCACAAAATAGGCAAAAATCGTCCTAATCTAGTGACTCATCCATGACTCACAAGATAAGAATGCCACATCATCACTGCATGTCATGCAACTTGCTAACAAATCCTAACAAACTATATCTAAACCAAAAATATCCTAACAAACTTATTCATACCTTGCTAATCAAGATAATCAACAAATTACAACCAGATTTACACAAATATATGATCTACCCAAAATCGTCAAAATTGACGCCACACAATCCTCGTCCAAATTTGTGCAATTTTGTGATTTTTCTTCAAATCTTTAAGAAACCTTTCAAGATTCAGTCTTTTAATCAAGAAACCTTCAAGAAGTTATTATATGTGTATAAGGCTGTAAATGAAGATTAAGACACTTCAAGAAATAAAAGACTCAATGCCTAAAAATGAGAAAACCCTATCAAGTGAAGTGGGAAAAACTCATAGGCAAAACCGTCTTTCCCCCTAACTCGGCCATTCTATACTTTGCTTCAATGATCAAGTATTTTCGTGTGTCAGCATACGCAACCATGATGATTTCTTTGAAGATAGAAAAAGCCTTGAATCTCCATAATCCATTATTTCCCCCATACTTGCATCATTCTTAGAAGCCATTATCAAACCTTCGAAATTATCACTTTGTTTCGTATCATCCTCCTCTTCTTCAAAAGAGTTGTCCTCAAACCTCGAAGCTGATCATCAAGAACATAAGGAGACAAATCACCAATGTTGAATGTAGCTTGGACACCATATTCACCTGGCAATTCTAGTTTATATGCATTGTCCCATATCTTGCTCACGATTTTGTGTGGTCCATCACACCTAGGCATTAGCTTGTTCTTCCTTTGATTAGGAAACCTTTCCTTCGTTAGATGTAACCATACCAAATCACCTTACTTATATGTGTGTTTGACTTTATGTTTGTTAGTTCTTGTCTTGTAGATATCATTCACATGCTCAAATCTTGCTCTAACTTGTGCATGTAACTTCTGCATATATTCAATTTTAGCTAAAGCATCTTTATGAACGAGATCACCTTTGGGAATAGCCACGAAATCAATAGGTAGCTTGGGATTGACTCCATAAACAACTTCAAAAGGTGAATGCTTAGTTGTATATGTAGGTGAACGATTATAAGCAAACTCTGCATGAGCTAACTTCAAGTCCCAATCCTTTTGTGTCTTGCTTACCAATCCATGAAGTAGAACGCCTATGGTTCTGTTTGTGACTTCAGTTTGACCATCTCTTTGTGGATGATAAGAAGTACTGAAGAGTAGTTTCATGCCTATCAAACGCCACAATGATTTCCAAAAATAACTCATGAATTTCGTGTCCCTGTCACTTACAATTGTTTTCGGCACCCCATGTAACCTAACAATGTCTCGAAAATACAATTCTGCAACATTCACAGCATCATCCGTCTTGTGACAAGGTATGAAGTGAGCCATCTTCGAAACCACAACCATTATAGCATCCTTTTGCCTTGCAATTCTAGGCAAACCAACTATAAAATCCGTAAAAATATCATCCCAAGGGGCTTCTGGCACTGGCAATGGTGTGTAGAATCCCTGATGGAAGGATGCCTTGGCTTTCTGACAAACAACACACTATGAGATTAATGCTTCAGCATCTGCAATCATTCTAGGCCAATAGAAATGTTCTTGCAACATTGTCAATGTTTTTGTAATACCAAAATGACCTACAATTCCAACCCCATGCGCCTGTCTGACGAGCAATTCATGAATACTGCACTTAGGGATGGAAAGTAGATTCCCTTTGAATAAGAATCCATCATGTAGCACATAAGACCCCATTAATCCCTTCGTAAGTTGTGAATAGATAGGACCAAAATCTCCATCTTGCTTGTAATACTGTGTAATTAAATCCAAGCCAAGCAATTTGAAATTAAGAACACCAATTAAAGCATACCTCCTTGATAGAGCATCAGCAAGCACATTAGATTTGCCTTCTTTGTACGTTGATGAAAAGTGAAAAGACTGTAAAAATTCAACCCACTTAGCATGTCTTGGATTGAGTTTATGTTGGCCATTGATATGCTTTAGAGCCTCATGATTAGAATGCAATACGTAGTGACTTGGACGCATATAATGTCACCAGTGATCCAATGGTCATACAATGGCAGAGAATTCCTTGTCATAGGTAGAGTAGTTCAACCTTGCTCCATTCAATTTTTCACTGAAATAAGCTATAGGCCGCTTACCTTGAATCAACACTGCACCAATCCCCACGCCACTAGCATCCGTCTCAACTTCAAAAGGTTTTGAAAAGTCTGGTAAAGCCAAAATAGGAGCTTAACAAAGTAATTTCTTCACTAATTCGAATGCCTTTTGCGCATCTTTATTCCATTCAAACTTCTCCTTATTCTTCTTAATACACTCGGCCATAGGAGCCACTACAGAAGAGAAATTTTTAACAAATCTTCTATAGAAAGAAGCTAAACCATGAAAAGTAAGCACCTCAGTCACAGATTTCAGAACTGGCCATGATTTAATAGCTTCTACTTTCGAAGGATCAACTGAAACACCATCCTTAGAAACAATGTAACCTAGAAACGTTACACTAGAGACCATGAACGAGCACTTTTCGAGCTTAGCATACAACTTCTGCTTCCTCAAAGTTTCGAACACTTATCTTAGATGTTGCAGATGATCTTCCACACTTGCATTATACACCAGTATATCATCCAAGTAGATAACCACAAACTTTCCAATAAAAGGTTTCAAAACTTCATTCATTAATCTCTTAAAAGTACTAGGGGCGTTAGTAAGACCAAAATGCATAACTAACCATTCATAGAGTCCTAGTTTAGTTTTGAATCCTGTTTTCAGCTCATCACCCTCTTTCATTTGAATTTGATGGCAACCACTCCTCAAATCAATCTTAGTAAACACATGTGAGCCAAACAATTCATCCAATAAATCATCTAAACGAGGAATAGGAAACCTGTATTTGATGGTGATGTTATTCACAGCCCTAGAATCAATGCACATTCTCCATGATCCATCCTTCTTATGAACAACCAATGTTGGTACTGCACATGGACTCATACTCTCCCTGACATACCCTCTTGCCATCAATTCTTTAGTCTAGCGTTGAATCTCTTTAGTTTCTTCTGGATTGCACCTGTAAGCTGGCTTATTAGGAATCTGAGCTCCAGGAACCAAGTCAATCTAATGTTCAATTCCTCTGATGGGTGGCAACCTTGGTGGCAATTCATCAGGAAATATGTCTTGAAATTCGTGCAATAAGGGGCACAACTCACGAGGGATGCTCATTGCTTTCTCTTGCACTTCCTTCGCCATTAACACATAAAACTTCTCACAATTCTTCACCTCTTGCACCATGGCTTTCTCATCAATCAACAAAACACCTTTTTTATTGCTCACATCCTACGAAAATTTTGAGCCTTCAAAAGGTTTCAATGCAACTGGTTTTCCTTGTGCCTATTTTCTAATGATGTATATATTTGTTCTACCATCAAAGTGTACAAATCTATCATACTGCCACGGTCTTCCAAGCAATATATGGCATGCATCCATAGGACATACATCACAAAGCACTTGATCATTGAAATTTCCAATCTTAAAACTAACCAGAGCTTGTTTATTCACCTTGACATCACTTGTGTTACTGAGCCAATGTAACTTGTAAGGTTGAGGATGTTCAGTGGTAGGAATCTCAAGTTTGTTGATCAATGCAGTAGAGACCACATTAGCGCAACTACCTGAATCAATTAGTAGATCACACAATCTTCCTAGAACATTGTACCTGGTGATGAAAATGTAATTCCTCTGGTTCTCTGTAGGTGGCGTAACTTTGAATTGCAAAACCCTTCGGAGAACTAAACTCTGACCATTCACCTCAGGAGTAATCTCTTCAATCTCCTCTTCCTGTGTATCATAGTTTACGCCATCTTCTTGTTGTTGACGTTTATTCTCCTTTTCTTCAAAGTTTTCATCATCTCCCCAATTTCGAGTAGTATTAACTCTTGAATGGGGACAATCCTTCTGGATATGACCTTGACCTTTGCACTTGAAGCATGTGCATTGATCAGGGTTTGGAGGCTTAGTAGCAGAGCCTTTCTCCTTGATATACGGAGGTGGTCTCGAAGTGGAATAGAAATTTTGTTTAAATGAAACAACGGCACCTTCCTTCTTCACAAAGGGTTTTGAAAAAGTAACTGTTTTTTTCGAAAATTGCTTATTAACCCTATATGCAAACTTGCAAACTTCATCAAAAGTTCAGTAAGTTTGTAATTCCATCTTCTCTTATTCTTTTATATGAGCCAGCAACATAACGAGCAACTTGATGATCCTCCTTTTCTTCTAGATTGCAGATGGTGATCAAGTTGAGGAATTCAGATGTACATTCTTCAATTGCTTTTCGATCTTGCTTTAAAGTATGCATCTTTATAAAGTTGCCTTGCTTGTAATCTTGAGAAACAAAACGTCTCCTCATCTCCTTCTTTAGTTTTGTCCAAGTAGATACTTTAGACTTCCCATCCTTCTTTCTTTTCCTTTGCATACCTTCAAGCCATAAACTAGCTAAGCCAGTCAACTTTAATTCTGCAATCTTATATGATTTTCGATCATCATACTCCTTATACTTGAAAATTCGTTCAATCCTTCTTAGCCAATCCAGGAACTTTTCAGGATCTAAACTTCCACTGAATTCAAGAATATCTAGTTTAAGATTGCGATAATCATCCTTAGGCCTATCCTTCTTTTTGTGCCTACCCATAGGTTCTTCATTAATAAAACTTGATGAGTAATGCTTTCTTGGTTTTCATGCACTTCTTGAGCTTGCTTGCTCATCATCAGAACTAGAATCCGACTCCCCTTTACTTCCACCCTTGGACTTGCTAGGTGACTTCAATTTTTGGGCAAAATCCTTCATGGTGGCCTCAAACATAGCCTTCAACTCCTTTATGTCCTTGCGCAATTCTTCAGTAGTAACCTTAGGAGTATTTTCTTCATCAGCTGACATGATTACCCTTGTTTCAACAATGAGATTATACCAAAAACCTTGAGGATTAATGTTCTCTCAACGAGAGCACCAAAAGTTGATGTGAATATTGATGAAAAATCGTCACTCACAAAGATAGAAAACTAGTTCGGTTTTCTCTAAAGCCAAGCACCAAGAAAAGCGATCTAGGTCGAATAATTTTGTGAATTGATTAAAGCTATACACCCTCAATTCTGAAAATTATCCTCACAAGAGCCTAAAGGCTAAGCACCAACTTCTGTAAGTGTTCGAAAATTTCCTCACACTCGAAAATATCCCACACCTTCGTTCTTGTGTTTGTTTTGTAGAAAACAAATAAAACTTAAACAACAATGTTTATTGAATTCACTAATCTGAATTTTTACAAACTAATGTTGAGATTATTTATAGGTATAATCATCAACAAAATCCTATCTAAACTAAGCTAAAAACACATGCACAACATAGGCAAAAATCGTCCTAATCTAGTGACTCATCCGTGACTCACAAGATAATAATGCCACATCATCACTGCATGTCATGCAACTTGCTAACAAATCCTAACAAACTATATCTAAACAAAAAATATCCTAACAAACTTATTCATACCTTGCTAATCAAGATAATCAACAAATTACAACCAGATTTACACAAATATATGATCTACCCAAATCCACACAAAATCGTCAAAATTGACGCCACACATGCCTCGTCGAAATTTGTGCAATTTTGTGATTTTTCATCAAATCTTCAAGAAACCTTTCAAGATTCAATCTTTTAATCAAGAAACCTTGAAGAAGTTATTATCCATGTGTATAAGGCTGTAAATGAAGATTAAGACACTTCAAGAAATAAAAGACTCAATGCCTAAAAATGAGAAAACCCTATCAAGTGAAGTGGGAAAAACTCATAGGCAAATCCATCTTATTCCCCTAATTCCGCAATTCTTTCCTCTGCTTCAATGATCAAATATTTTCGTGTGACACTATACACAACCATGATGGTGTCTTTGAAGATCCCCAAAGCCTTGAATCTCCATAAGCCATTATTTCCCCTATACTTGCATCATTCTTAGAAGCCATTATCAAACCTTCGAAGTTATCAAATTGTTTCGTATCACTTGACCTCATGCATAGGTGTGTTATTATGTGCGACATGCTATGTGATCACATGTATTATGCTTGTATGAATGTCGTTTATGGGAGCCTAGCTTTCTCGTAGCCTTTATCACCTAGAGAGTCGCATGTAGACCATGGTTGCTTATTGCATTAACTAAGGTTCATATAGAGCCCCCCATAGGTTGCATAACATTCATTTTGTAAAAAGTACTTTCATCCTTCCCTCAATAATAAAAACAAAAACAATAATAATCGAGGGGATGATGAAATACTATGCATCATACATTCATATAGAGCTAAAAAGCAACCATGAAAGGCCTTGCATATGTATTAAGAGTCAAGTCATTGAAAAAAGTGAAAAGTTCTAAAATCTAAAACATTTTAGGATAAGTCATGGCACGAATCAAGTCAAATACTCCTTATTGGACTAGGAAATGAGGCACAAGGCTAGTTCAAAAAAGCACTCTAGTTTACATTCAAGTTGAATAAAAAAAACACAATCCAACTCAATAATAGGTGATCAAGAATCCGCAATCACAACCCATAAAATGGCTCTCGCCTTAGTCCAAGTAACACAAACCTTGGGAGAAATGAAATTTGAGATGAACGTTCTCAAGAATAGACACACTGTACAAGACATGGAAAAGGTAACTGGGAGGGTCATCGACCAAGACTCTTACTTTGATCCTCCAAATCTCGATCCAAACTTGATCGAAACCTTGCCGAAAAACTTCTCCATTGCTGAACTTCCGAAATTCAAAGCTACCGACAATCATTAGTACTTCTTAAGAGGCTTCAAATTCTACATGGATGTGAAGAAGATTTATCCAAGACTTTACCCAAGGATCTTCCCTATGACTCTCGAGCCCATATGTCAAAAGTGGATCTTCTCATTTCCCGACAAAGACACCTCAACATAGGAGGATATAGCACATGCATTCATGAATCGCTACAAAGGAAATATTCAAGGTAGCACCTCTGAAAGGGAGCTTGAAATTTTCAAACAAGGAGAAAAAGAAGGGTTCACCTCATACTTGTCTCGTTGGAGGGATGTCGCGGCACAAATGGTGACTACACCACCAAAAAGGAGCAAGTCAAGATCTTCATTGCTAACTTGCTCCCAAGGTACAAAAATCATCTTAAGTACTTGGGCCTTGAAACTTTTGAAAAGTTCTATCACATTGGGATCGATAATCAACAAGGAATGTGGAAAGGGAAAATCTAACAACAACCCAAGAAATAATCAAATGAAAGGAGTATCCTCTTCCAACAATATCAATGCTGTCGAAGAGTCTAAGGCCCCTTTTCGCTGCCGACACGAGGTCACTCTCTTCGGTATGACCTATAATCAAGCATTTGAGAGACTCTAATAAAAAAGGCAAAATAAGTCCAGTAGGGCCCACTCTAGACCCCACTCCTGAAAAGAGGTCACTACAATAGGATGCCAACAAGTATTGCAAATATCACCAAGTTAGAGGTCACACTACTGAAGAATATTGGATCCTCAAAAATCTCTTACAAGACATGGTTGAAAATGGAAATCTGATCTCCCCATTCTGCCTGGAGGAAAGAATCTCAACATCCAAACCAACCCTCTTGCAATCTTCATGACCGAGGAAGAAAACTTCTACTTCGATCCTATCACTCTCATCACTTTCGAAGGACGAATTTCCCCCGGAATGACTTAGAAGAACTCCAAAGATCTTTGAAGAAGGGGAGAAGACTTACAAAGACTTTCCTCCCCCCAAAGATCCATATGCATGTGACTGTTGGAAAAGGGTTTAAATAGAAAAGATGAAAACAGGATGGGATGAGCCCATAAATAATCCAAAGTGTTATTTTCGATTATGTAAGTGGCATTTTAATGAGTCCGAAAATATTGAATCACCAATTCCCTTCATTGTACTCCCCATAGAACTTACGGAGGAAATTTGGGAGAGACTTGATCTCAAAAGTCTAGGCATGATCCTAATGGTCAATAGGTATTGAAACAAGTACATCAATGAAATGGTACACAACCACATCACTTGGGAAAGACGTATCAAATACCGTTGGCTCGTTGAGGAACCTCCGCCTTGGTTCCTCCTATTCCTCAATATCCTCCTTCCCACAGGATGCCGGAAGGGTTCCATCGAAAAGAATGGGAAGACTCCAAAAGACTATGCCGTGAATTCACCGACAACATGGCATCCTGTATCAACACGGTCGAAAAAGGTGAACTATATTTTGACACACTTGACCCGATTACTCCCGTGGGACAACTTTTTCCACAAGTAATCACCTCTTCATCCCTCCTAGAAATTAATGGAATATGGGATAGTGATGACAAAGACGTCTATGCCGAAAATGGGGTACAACCTACTTACCAAACCCTCATCGAAGAAGACGATGATATAGCCGAGGTTCTATGGCCCTTGTCACCTCTTAAAGACAATAAGGTTCAAGTCGTTACTCAAGCAAGACGCCCTAACACTACAAAAAATCAAATCAACACTCAAGCTACTCCGCCACCTCCTCCACCTCAAGAGGTAAAGATGGTCATCAAGAAACTTAAGAGAACCAAGGCGGATGTCAATGTATGGCATTTACTAGTCTCTTTAGAAAAGCATAGACAAGCTCTACTCAAGGCCCTTTCCGACTTGAATGTGGCCAACGACACTAATCCCGACGACTTGGTCAAACTTATCATCCACGAACATCACAAGCCGTCAATCACCTTTTCCGATGAGACCTTCCAACAGAAGGGGTGAGCCATAACAATTCTCTCTACATCACCGTCATAAGTAAGCAACTCAACATACCTATGACCTTGATTGATAATAGCTCGGCAATCAATGTGTGCCCTTTAAGAACCGCTCGAAAGCTCGGGATATTGCAAGAAGAATTCGTGCTAGTAATCAAGCCATTCGAGCCTACGGCAACACAAGAAGGGACACTACGGGGGTTATATGACTCAACTTGCTCACAGGACCCATCGAGAAGAAGGTGAAGCTCCATGTCATAGACCTTAATACTAGCTTCAACATTCTCCTAGGAAGACCTTGGCTCCATGAACTAAGGGCGGTTCCATCCACTCTTCATCAAAAGATCAAGTTCATGCTAGAAGGGGTGGTGATCACTATTGATGCATCTCCAATGAGGATGCAGGCTACCGATCAACCTATCATCAACATCGAACATGATGACCATGATGGAGACTTATGGGGATTCTCAATTGCTGCCATTGAAGAAAGAGATATAGCCCCTTTTGACTTTGATCATCACTCAAAACTTGTTGTTAATGCCTTACTTCGCAATCAAGGATACTTCTCTAGAATAAGCATGGAATCAAAAAGGGCTCTTACTGTCGCCCTTTTCAATCTCCAACCTAAGAATGATAGGTTTGGATTGGGATATCTTTCAACCCAGGAAGACTATAAGGATCTTCAAAAACAGAAAATGGTTAAAAAATATGGAGCCATTGTGATTCGCCCCTATTCTCTTACCTTGAACGGGAAATTCTTTAATGGAGGAGAGAACTTCCCCTACTTTTAATTTCCCGAACCATTCTATGGTGCTAATGGAAAGGTATCCGGGATTAGAAATCTTTTCTGACTATCAATTGGTGGAAGATGAGACCACTCCAATCACTAAAGGAAATTCTGAACTGGATGATCTTGATGCATAATGACTTGTATTGCTCTTGGGTTAGAACGTGCTCCACCAACCGAACAAAAAGTGTTCATGACTGTGAATACCGAAGCCTTTGATCCAACTGAGCTCATCGCTCCTACAAATCAGGTGGTTAGAGGATAGCGCAAGATCGTCAAGATTACTACACCGCAAGGGAAGATCATGGACTTCACTGTAGGAGAGGGCCCAATGTTCAATGAGTCTGAAAGGGAGTCCGATTCTGAGTCTGAGTTTGAGTCTAGTACTATTAAGATATCTAGTCCTAAGAACTCCATAGATATTAATAAGCTTCTCCAGGAGCCTGCCCCTCCTTTACATTCCGCCACTAAGGCTAGTTTTAATGTCATGCTTAACAAATTTAGTACTATAACTTCTTTTGCTTACTCCTCGCCTTCATCTCCTTGCTTCCTCTCCCCTTTGCATGATTGTGTTGTTTCACAAACCGAAGATCAAAATGATAATGAATAATAAAGGTTGTAGAGGAACATGAAAACAAAACTCCAATAATTGAGGAAATTGTAAGGATCAACATTTCTGACAATGGCACTCCAAGGGAGCTGCAAATTGGTCTCTCACTTAATCCTCAAGAAAGGGCAGAACTCATAACAACTCTCATAGAATTCAAGGATATATTGGCATGGTCCTATGAAGATATGCCAGAGATTGATCCGGAAATAGATAAGCACACCATCCCTTTGAACTAGTAGGCCAAGCCTGTTAAGAAAAAGCTCAGAAGAATGAAACCAGAAGTCCAATTGGAAATCCAAGAAGAGGTAATCAAGCAATTAAAGGTAGGGTTCATGAAAGTGGATCAATATGTTGATTGGGTTGCCAACATTGTGCCTGTGCCCAAGAAAGATGGAAGAGTAAGAATATGTGTGGACTTTCGGGACTTGAACAAGGCCAATCAAAAATATGACTTCCCACTTCCTCACATTAATGTGCTTGTTGATAATACATCAAACCATACTTTGTTCTCCTTCATGGATGGTTACATCGGCTAGAATCAAATCAAGATCGATGGAAAGGACATGGAGAAAATGACCTTCACTACTCCATGGGGGTTATATTGCTACATAGTCTTGCCATTCGGTTTAAAGAATGATGGTGCTACATATCAACGTGCCGCAACTACGCTTCTTCATGACATGATACATAAGGATGTAGAGGTGTACGTGGATTACATGATAGCGAAAATCAAGGAAAGGTGTGAACATACCCTTACCTTGAGAAAATTCTTCGGAAGACACCAAATGTTCAATATGAGACTCAATATAATCCTCAAAATTGTGCCTTTGGGGTCACTTCGGGAAAGCTTCTAGGTCACGTGGTTAGCGCAAGAGCAATTTGAAAGTGCAAGTGAAACTCAAGAGGGGGGTGAATTGAGTGTTGTCAAATTGTTGTAAATCTTTCGATTAATTGTGAGACCAGTTAAGAACAAGCCCTCAGGCAACGGAAATAAATGTAATAAAAGTAAACAACACCAAGATTTAACAAGGTTTGGCTTTTAATAAGTCTACGTCTTCCACTCGCTCACTCCTTCTATTAATCAACTCAGAATAACAAAAAGAATTACACAAAATCACTTATGCACCTATGCACAAGATGATTCCTCAACTTCCACCTATGGAAGTTCGACTTAACCTCTAACTATGAAGGTTCAAATGAAGATGATCCCTGATCAGCTTCCCCAGCAGACTGAACTCACATAATGCTCAAATGACAACACTTTGTCTCTCAATAATAATTAGCCTAAACGCATAGAAAGAGAGTAAATTAAGACCTAAATGTGGTATTAGGGTTTATGCTAGGTTGAGACCTTAAGAGAGAGAACTTTTGCAATCTTTGTACTTCAATTTTGATCGTGCAAAAGTGTTTTTTTTTGTATGCATACTGACGCCATAAATAAGCCTTTGGCTGGTATGTTATAGAATATTGTAAGAGAATATTTTCCTTGGGAATATTGAAATAATGTCACGGAAAATATTCTCACTGATTTTATTTGAGATCAAATAAAATCAGTGCAATATAATATAACATACTTGCCGTACTTAAGATTATCTCACTTGCATAATAAACCAAGCATATGTGTATTTTGAAATCAGTTTTGGCACGAAAAGAAAACTTTCCTAAAATATAGATGCATGAAGTTAACTCGAGAGGACTGGTTTCGAACTATTCCCAGATTGTTCCAGTCAGCCAAGTTTACTTGCAGTTGTGTATGACAAGTAACCGAGGTTCCTTGTCATCCAATTTTAGCTCATCTCCCTAATCTCAACTTTTATAATGCATTTACAAACCTTCATACCACTTACATTGCATCTAAGACCTAAGAATATGACTCTATGAACTTGGTCTTCATGCAAACATCAAGACCTGGCTTCATGAGCTTCGTCTTTTCATCTACTGAACTTGTTCTTTAGTACCTGCACATGCAAACAGAAGCTTGCATACAATTTGATAGTTACATGCAGTTTGTCATCATTCAAAACACAATCTAGGAACTCAACAAATTCCCCCTTTTTGATGATGACAAACCATGAAGTTCCCCCTGCCAATAATATCATTAACTTTTGGAACTTTTTCAGAAACATGAATCCTTTGAGAAATCAAAAGACTGGTTTTGTACTGTTCCTGCAGATTAAGCATCATTCACAAGTACACCAGTTCACAATTAGCTGAAAATAGTTTAAGAAGAGTTTCTAAGTACCATAGGCAAATACTATTTAGACTCAGAGCTCTAAGACTTAAATATGCATTCGTTATAAGAACATCAGTTAGTTCAGACTTGTTTCAAAGCCATTAGGATGAAAAGAAGTAAAGTGCTTTGAGTACACTTACTTCCAGATCACTCAGGTCTGTCACCTCTAGCAAGGCTTTTAACTTTGCTCTAGTTGCTGCAACACACACAAATTCTAACTCATAAGACTTTCTTCCCCTTGAGATAGGTAGAAGAGATCAGAACTTCACCTGCTTCCCCCTTTTGGCATCATCAAAATAGTCAAATGAACGAGGAAATGAAACATACAACAAAACACAATCAGTATTAAGTTCAAGCTAATTCAGGTAGCTCAAACAGCATTCTAGAGATGCTGATTCTACTATCGTTCCCGAAAAAGTACCAAAGCTACTTTTCCTAAATAAATTATTACAGACCAGTAGTAGTCCAAATTACATAAGAGCAATGTTTTTATAATTTGGGGAAGGGGAAACCAGAAATAGAGTTCAATAATTAAGAGGGTTATAGCAGCAAACGAGAATAAGAGAACAGATAGAAAAACTTTCATCTGGTCCAGAGTCATGTTCAGTCCCATCAGTCTTTGAAACACTTTCATCATTTTCTTCCTCTTCCTCTTCTTTAGTCTTCTCAGATATTAGTTCATCATCCTCATGACAAGCAGCTTCTGATGACTCTTCCTTTTCTTAAGAATCCTCTGTTCCTTCTATACCAGAGCTTTGTGAAGACGAGCCTCAATTCTCCTGTAGGATTCCTGAAGGGCAGAGCATAGTGTAGTGACACTGTTTACCGTATTCTGCATCAGCTTATTCTGGACACTCAACTGCTTCACCAAGGCATAGCTTGGCTGAACTGATTCTATACTAGTTCCAGCAAGACCAGTATCAGTTTTTCCATCATCTTTCATCTTCAAAACACCACCTGCATATGTCATACCCTTCTGACCTATTATCTGATTGGTGAGAGGAGACATGGTTCCATAGTCTCCCACCCTAGAAAATCTTCCAATGACTAAATACAAGGTTCAGCAGTCCTCCATAGGGCAGAACATGGTTTTCTTTCTCCACACAACACATCATATGACCTAATACCATAGCAGGACCTAATAACATAGCAGGGAGGTTGGCTGGAATGTGTTCAATAAGACAGTAGATCAGAACACTATCTATAAACCGTACACTCATCCGGCCTTGTGGGCTCGAGGAAACACAATTTTTGATGCTATGGTATGAAATATCCTCATGGTTGGTTCCTTTAAATGGCGAGTGGTGTACCCCTACTTGGGATCAGGAGAACCATTAAACAATCTGGTCTCGACCTGTTCTATTGTGACACCCTTAATAGTAGGCCAATTCTCCCTTGAGTACACATCAAGTCCCTTAGTTGGAACTTTGTTAAGTTCATCTAATTTCTTCTCAGACAGATTAATGAGAGTGCCATTAACAAAAGCAAAGTAGGACCCATCGTCTTTAGTGTGCATGTGTTCATAGAATTCTTCAACCAATGGCATAAAAACATCCAAGTCTTTAGTAAATAACACAGTCCACTTCTAAAACTCTAATGCATCCTTAATCTCATGCAAAAACTTTTGTACAACCCAACTCTTAGCAATAGAGAAACAAACCAGAATTTATCTATCCTTAAGATTAGACAATGGTTGGGAAATAGCAGACTTACTTTTCTTGGGTTTAAAACCCATAGAAACAACAATAGTAGATTGCCTTCTCTTCTGGCCTGTTGTGAACTAGTCTGGTTGTGTTTCCCGCATAATTGCCTTACCTTTGGAAGCCTCAGCACCCTTCCTGGCAACAGTTTTCACTCGAGCACCCTTGCTTGCCACAACCTTAGTACCCTCCTTCTCAGCAACTTCCCCCTCACCATAAGCTCCTTCCTTCTTCTTCGTATTCTCCGCTAGTTTGGGTGTGGTTTTAGGTGTGAGAGTTTTGGATTTAGTGGTTTTGATTGACTGTTTTGTGGTGCATGGTTTAGTAACCTCCTTCTCAACTACATTATGAACTTCCTTAACCGCTTTTGATGGCGGTTTCTTTGCACTAACTTTCTTTTCTTTCAACTCCTTTCTCATACCAGTAATTATATCCTCCTCTGGTTCAACCTCCTCTTCCTCCGATTCACCCTCTTCTTCCTTAACTTCTTTCTCAACCGGTTCTGACTCAGATGTGGGCTTAGACTCCTTCTCCGGTTCAGATTCCTCTGTATTCTCAGATTCTTTTGGCTTAAAACCTCAACCGATGCTGGTGAGGATTCTTTTGATTTTGGTGTGAGTGGCCTTTTGGGAGTAGTGGATTTTGGAGTGGAAGTTTTGGTGGTTTTAGAGGTTAATTTTGGAGTGACCACTTTTGGGGTGGTTGATTTTGTGGTGGATTTGGGAGTGGTTGATTTTGTGGTGAGAGCTTTTGTAATTTCTGCCTTTGTAGAGTTCTTCCGGATCAAGGGTTCCTCCTACTCTTCATCAACCTCTTCCTCCAAAACATATTTTACCACTGACTCGATCACTTTATCAGCCATCTTCTTCGACTTCTTAGTTTCAACTTCAGGAGACTCACTAACCTCCTTCTCAGTTAACTTGGTGCTTCTTCTTTTTGACATGATTAGTCTGAATTTTTCTCTATTTTGAGCACTTAAGAAACAAAATAGAAAACTTGAACGATTTTAGTGAGAGAGAGAAGAAGAATTAAGCAATTTAGGGTTTGTGTGAGAATATATAATCGAGAGAAAAGAAAAAAAGAGAATATATGTGATCAAGAAAATAAAATAGAATATGGAAAGTATGATCACATGCAAAATATTTATAAGAAAGCAAAAATCAAACGGTTATCTTCAAAGATTTGAAAGATAGCTGTTTGTTCTACCAAAAAGGCAGTTGCCATAAATACAACCGTTACTTCATTTATTTCCAATAATTTGAAAATTTTAAAATTGACCAAATGATTAAAATAACCGCCTCAAGAATCTGGTTCCCAAATGGTCTGCAACTGGTCTGTGCCAACTTACTCTTTTCAAGATTATGCTAAGGTACCTGAGTACTAGATTGATTAGTTCACCATTGCATAAGAACTTTGTGAGCTGTAATAAGCGAAAGAAAAGAAAAAAACAAAAGAAAAAGAAAAGAATATATACAAAATGACATCATTTGACTAGCCAAAGGGACAAGTCAAGACCTAAGAGCTCATTGTCTAATTTTAATCATGCCCAACAAGGTACGAAGCTTGCTAAACACTTCTTTACTAAAAGGTTTTGTAAAAACGTCAGCTAGTTGACCTTCTGACCTGCAAAACTCCAATTCCACATTGCCTTTTTCATCATTGTCTCTTAGAAAATGATGCTTAATCTCAATATGCTTGGTTTTAGAATGGTGAACAGGATTTTTCGAAATATTGATTGCACTTGTGTTATCACATAAAATGGGAACACTTCCGAAACAGACTCCAAAATCTTTTAGTTGTGACTTTATCTATAGGAGTTGTACACAACACAAAGTAGCTGCAATGTACTCAGACTCGGCTGCAGATAAGGCCACAGAATTTTGTTTCTTAGATTCCCATGAGATGACTCAAGAACCTAAGAAGTGGGCCATTCCAGAAGTGCTCTTCATGTCCATAATAAAACCAACAAAGTCAGCATCTGTGTATCCATTTAGGTTCATGCTGCTCCCTTTTGGATACCACGATCATAGATCATCAATACCATTGAGATATCTTAGAATCCTTTTGACAACCTTTAGGTGAGATTCTTTAGGGTTGCTTTGGAATCTTGCATACAACCCTAATGAAAACAATATATCTGGCCTTCTTGCTGTCAAGTAAAGAAATGATCCAATCATACCTCTTTACAGCTTACGCTCAACATCCTTTCCCTTCTCATCAAGGCTCAATTTTGTATAAGTTGGGATAGGTGTTTCATAGGATTTTCTGTCTTACAGACCATATCTCTTCAGCAGCTCTTTGAGGTACTTCTGCTGATGGATCATGATTCCATCCTTGGTTTTCTAGATTTGAAGCCCGAGGAAGAACCCAAGTTCTCCCATCATACTCATCTCAAATTCACTTTTCATCAAATCTGCAAACTCATCACACAAATCAGGATTAGTAGCTCCGAAAAAAAATATCATCAACATATATCTGAACCACTACAGATCAGTTCCCCTTTCTTTTAAGAATAGTGTCTTGTCAACTGAACCTCTCTTATAGCCATTTTCTAAAAGAAAACTGGAAAGCCTATCATACCATGCTCTAGGAGCTTGTTTGAGACCATAAAGAGCTTTATCTAGTTTAAAAACATGGTTTGGCATGTCACTAACCTCAAATCCAGGGGGTTGTTTTACATAAACATCTTCTTTCAAATAGCCATTAAGAAAGGCTATCTGAACGTCCATTTGAAAGAGTTTGAAGTTCATATGGGTAGCAAATGCAGTTAAAATCCTGATTGCTTCAAGCCTGCACTAGTACAAAAATCCACTTTTGCTGCGGTTTTTTTAGGGGTATTTGCTGCGGTTAAAAACCGCAGCACTTGGAGCAGCAGCAATAAACCAACTTCTTATTTGCTACGGTTGTAGGCAAAACCGCAGCAAAAAGGTGGCCAAAAATGGTGGGAAATCCCACTATTTGCTGTGGTTCTTTGTAAAACCGCAGCAAATAGTGGGATTTCCCACAAAAAAAAGCTTTATTGCCTGCAGTTTTCTAGAAAACCGCAGCAAATAACCACCTAAAAAAATAAAGAGATGTTTTTTTTGCCTTTTTATGCGAAATTGTAGCTTGAATGTTTGTATATGTACAATAGTTGTAATAACAACATTACAGCAGTATTTGAATAATAACATCAATCTCAAATGTTATACATACATAATAATTAATGTTTTCAACCTCAATTACAATTATATTACAAAAAATATACTTCAAAGAGCATTATGCAGATAAGTGACAGCAACACAACACAGCAACAGTGACAGCAACGGCAGCAACTCAACAGTGGCAGCAACAGCAACAACTCAACAGTGGTAGCAACGACAGCAACTGAACTCAGTAACTCACAAATAACCAGACAGCAACAACGATATCAACACTAGCAAGACAATCACTCACTCATTTGTAAACAAGAAAATTATAATAGTTATTAATGGAACAATAAAGTCACTCAATTACTTGAGTTTTTCAGCTCAAAATTTCACTACTTAATTGATTATCTACAGATTTTTTTGTTCATTAATTTTGCAAAAGATACAAGAAAGTCTTGCTAACAAACACTTAATATAGAAGCTACTGCTTTAATTTTGCCAGAGATACACTTAATATAAAAAATAAATCAACCATTCATTCATTCGTTCATTCATCCTTTCATGCAATCATTCATTTTAACATTCATTTGTTACTTCATTTATACAATCAACCATTTTTTCTTTCATCCATTCATTCATAACAAAAAGAAAAAGAACCCCAATTAGTAGTAGCTGCTGCCTCGCAAAGTGTTGTCTGTATTAACACTACTAAAGCATAGCAAAACAGCTCCTCTGCATCTCCTCTCATAGTAGCAAGTAGCAAGCAAAAGAGAGAAAAATAATAGTAGCAAGTAGCAAGAAAAAGAGAGAACGTACTTACTGAAAAGGCATTGACTTTTGCTGTCCCAGGCCATAACTTGAGTGCCATCCTTTGTCTTCCAGTACTCTAGAGTGCTACCTATACTACCAACAACAACAAGATAAGAAAACAACATCCTAGATAAAGATTTAACTTTATATAAAGAATAATAGAGGGAAAATGCAGTCACACTTAATTTACTGCTTCAACCCATATCTTCCAAATAAATACTAAAGTAATATAGGGAAGCTCAATTTTTAGATGATTAATAAACCACATGTGGACCATACAACATGATTAATTGAATTCCCAAATGAACATGTAGATGCAAGAATGGATAAAGATATAATATCATGTATATAGCCCCCACAAGCCTCCCGTCCCTAGAATAAAAGCATACACTTCTTAACAATCAAATCAAATAAAGTAACAACATAAAGCTACAATCTTTCATAAATGCATTTACACACCTCATTTGCCACGCCTTCGTCGTCTTTATACCCAATAGATTCTAAGATTTCATGGATGGCAGTCAAGTCCCTTCTTACACATGCCTCACCAAGAGTAGACCAAGGAACGGACGAGGCACTGTGAGGGATGCCCAATAAGACATGAGAAGGAACCTGCACAATGATTGATAAGAGATTATTGTGTTAACATGGAGCTTACAATAGGGAGTGAGAAAATAATGACTTTGACACCCTGCATAACATATACAGTGGTTACTTAGTTTTCCAGCTCCAGTTTTAGCTTTGTCTTTTGAAAAATATGAAGAAATCAAAGCATTTGGCAGTGAAGGAAACATTTTTTTGTTTAGATACGTGAAATCATACATCATATTTTTCCTACTTAAGACCATGAACATGGAAGATTTGCAACAACAGAGACAGTAACGAACGTCAGTTTCCTTCTGAAGAGGGGTCAAAGCTGTGATCAGTGATCTAGTGCTTGGTCGTTCTTGTGGTTCATAATACAAACACCGGGAAGCATACCAACTCAGTACCATCATCGTTGGAAAATTGTCCTTCCAAGCAGGAATCGGTCAACATCTGAAGATTCCAATCCCTAATCAAGTCTTGAGCCTGAAAATATGCATAATCTAATCAGTTATACTTCGTATAAAATAATTATGCTAAAGAACATTAAAATTACTCTTCCGCATTTTAAAGATAAGATCTTACTACATGCAAGCATAAAACCTTTAAAACGCTAAACTGAAATGGTATTGGTTTAGGAATTTATGAGAAAATGTGCATTGGTTAGTATTATTTGTGTTTCGTTAATGCTTAATATTTTTACTTTTGACTTACAATGAATACTCATACAACTAGTTAGTTACCTTCTAGCTGCCATGTTTCGAACAGTCACTCAATCGACGAATCTCATTTAATTTTGATTCTGAGTTTGGTATTCTTAGGGACTTGTACGCTTTGTTAGCTGCTAGTTTATTTTTCTTCAATTAAAAAAATCAAAAGAACAAACCTTTCTTTCACATAAACAAATATTCCCAAGATTTTTGCTCCATAAATCAAGATAATCAAATACATTTGATTACCCCCAAGACCTAGAAACCAAAACCCAAAAACCCAGAACCAAAACCCATGAAACCAGAACTGAAACCAAAACCCAGAAACCCTAACCCAAACACTAACCCATGAACCTAAACCAAAACCCTAAGCCACGAACCAAACCAAAGCCAGAAACCCTAACCCACGAATCAACATTGCAAACCAACAATCTCAAATCATCAAAAACATTTCTAATTCAATCAATTTAACAAACATCAAGTAAACAATACAACTCAAAACCAACGATCTAACAAATAAACAACTTTATCATAAAATCCTTAAACCCTAAACCCTAAAATTCAGCAAATAAATGAATTAAATTTACCTCAAATGAATGAGTATTGTTATTACTCTCACTAATTTCATCATCTTCCCTCTTTTTCTCGATTTCTTCCTGCAGTTAAACAAGAAACTCATCAATTCACATGAAAAATCAATGAAAAAACACAAAATATAAAACTGAAATCAAAATTAACAAATGAAAAAGAAGAAATTTAAAGTGCAAATAGGGATTACTTGATGAGTAGAGAGAATATGACTATATGAGAAGTTAAGAGTGATTTCTTCGACCTCTTTGTTGATGAACATATCTAAGTGAGGAGAAATAAGGGAGTAAGGAGGTAAAGAGAGAGGCGAGAGGAGGTAAAGAAGGAGGAGAGAGGAGGAATATTAGGTTAAGTGTTTTGGGCATAGCCTTTTTATATGAGAGTTGTTATAATTTGGGCATGGGCTTTTTTTTTAACTGCTGATTGATTATTTACTGTGGTTCAAACCGCAACAAATAAGTAATACAGTCGCAGCAAATACTTCTACATAATAGTAGTATCAACGATTATTTGCTGCGGTTCTTCAAAAACCACAAAGAACCGCAGCAAATGTGGCGCAGCAGATGTAGATTTTTCTACTAGTGCTGTCTACTGGAGCAAAGGTTTCATCATAATCAATTCCTTCCTGTTGATTAAACCCTTGAACCACTAGCCTAGCTTTATTTCTGACTATAACACCTGAATCGTCTAATTTCTTCCTGAACGCTCATTTAGTTCCAATAACAGACATGTTTTCCTTCCTAGGTTCCGGATGCCAAACTTGATTTTGCTCAAACTTATTGAGTTCATCTTGCATGGCTAGAACCCAATCTAGATCCTTTAAAGCAACCTTATAGTCAGTCGGTTCAACATTTGAAAGAAAGGAATAGGAAGCACAAAAGTTTTGTAAAGTAGAATTTCTTGTGCACACCCCCTTGTTAATGTCACTAATGATAAGATCAGTGGGATGAGAAGATTTATACTTCAAAGATTTGTTCATATCAAGGTTTACATTTGAGATTCCTAATGTTGAACTAGTTGTTTACTGGTTCCCCTTGTATCACTGTTGCTTTGAACAGGTGAACCAGTTTCCATAGTGGTCTCGACTGCATCACCTTCATGTGGATGAGCATCTGAGTCACTATCTCCTTACCTTACCTCTTGAGCTACTTGATATGGTGTTGGACCAGACTCTTCCTCTCTAGGAGAGTTGTGTGGTGAGTCTATTTCAGCACATTCTCCTTCCTTAGCTATTGTAAAGTTCAGCATACCAATCTCAAATTCATCAAATTATCAGCATCATCAACCTGCATATGCTTGCTGAAGATGTTAGTCTCATCAAATAAGACATGGATACTTTCTTCAACAAACAAGGTCCTTTTGTTGAAAACCTTGTATGCCTTGCTGTGTGAAGAGTATCCAACAAAAACAACCTCATCACTCCTAGGATAAAATTTGTCTAAACTAGATTTATCATTGTTGTGTACAAAACACTTGCACCTAAAAACACATAAATGTGCGATGTTTGATTTTCTTCCCCTAAGGAGCTCATAGGGTGTTTTCTTCAGTAATACACACAACTTCAGCCCAGAAGTTTCAAGGTAAACCACACTATAGAAGCACTGTTCTTGCCATTTCTTCTAGAGTACGATTTTTCCTCTCAATCACTCCATTTTATTGTGGAGTTCTGGGAGCTAAAAAATTTTGAGATACACCATGATCATTACATTAGGTTACAAAGCTGATGTTGTCAAATTCAGAACCATGATCAGACCGGATAGAGACCAGTTGATGATTAATCTTGTTTTGAACCTGTTTTATCAAGACTTGAAATTCTTCAAAAGTTTCATATTTAAATTCCAGAAAGACTGTCTAAGATTAACGAGAGTAATCATCAACAAACATAAACACATAACTATGACCATTTCGACCTTGCACACGCATGGGCCCACACAAATCCATGTGCACAAGTTTAAATGGTCTAGTAATGCTTACAACCTTCTTTGGTTGAAAAGAGGACTTGACATGCTTAAATATATCACACTCATGACAAATATGATCTGCAGCAAACTTAATTAATGTAAGGTAAACCTGTAATTAAGTCCTGACATCGCAATTTATTTAGTAAAAAAAACCTACATGTCCATGTCTCTTGTGCCACAGCCAATGGTCATCCTCTACAACACTGAGATAAGTGGCACTGGTCTTAGGAATCTGACTCAAGAATGTTATTTAAACATTATTGTGTCGGAACCCCTTACAGACGAGTTCCTTTGTTTCAGTGTTAATTACGTGACAAATATTGGTTTCAAATTCAACATGGTTTCCTTTGTCACATAGCTAAGAAATGCTCAAGAGGGTATGTTTCAAACCTTCCACAAAGTATACATTATCAATCGCTTGAGAAATTTTCTTACCGACCTTACCAATACCTTTGATCAAGCCTTTGCTATTTTCTCCAAAGGTCACACTTCCTCCTTCATAGGCTACGAGTGAAAGAAATTTTCTTTTATCTCCAGACATGTGTCTTGAGCAACCACTGCCCAAATACCAATATGGCTTTCCTTTCACTCTAACCTGCACAAACAAATCATGGTTTAGTTTTAGGAACCCAGTTTTTCATGGGTTCCTTGTCCTTTGGAACTAGTTTGATTATGTCCTTTCTAACCCAGTTTTGTTTAACATTTGTCTAACTTGTTTTATCATGTTTTTCATTTATAGACCAAACATGTGTGTGACTCTTCTGATTATGGATATTTCAGACACAAGACTCTTTTTTTTATCATGTTCTTTTTTTGTCCAACAAGTCTCAATTACATGACCATTCTTACCAAAATAGTTGCACACATGCATATCCTTTGCAAACTCGTACTTACCTCTCTTGAATTCAGAAATCCAAGTCTCATCTCTTCCCAACTATTAAGGTTGTTGGGAACTACTTCCAGAATACCCTGATCCAAACCTCAGAGGATTACCGGGTTGTGAGGTCAGGATGTTTAGAGTACTCTGGGCATCGAGCAACCTATTCATCTTTCTTAGGTAGTCACTTAGATCCCGCACCTTGGTTTCAAGTTTCTTAAATTGAGCTTCATTATACACTGCAGTAATGGCAAGGTCCAATTTTTCCCTATGAAGCTCATCCTTAAGATTTGAAACCATTTCAGGATCTAGTTCAGAAGTGGTCTCGATGTTCTTGCCTTTCTTTAGTTGGAATATTTCGACTTGAAGATCACAGGTTTTAGCATCATATTCTAAATGTAAAGACTCAATATCAACACCTTGATTACGTGAAGCAACTTTAGTGTTGATTTTTTCTTTAACTTTGATACTTCAGCTTGTAAATTACAAATCTTACCCTTATATTCCAAACGTAAGTTATCAACATTAACACTAGGACCACTTGTGCTAGCAGGAGATGCTTTAAGATCTACATACTCTTTGAACAACTCTTCCACATCATCAATCATATATTTTTAAGCCAAAATCAAATCGGAATGTTCTAGAGTATAGGTTTTCTATTTAAATAATTTGAAATTTATACATTCAACTTCAACCTCCTTAAGCTTACTAAAACCTCTTTCATTATTTGATAAAAATCTGTTTTTAAAAAAACTGATTGAGGTTTTAGCATCTCAAGTTCTATATTCTTCTGATCCAAACTTATTTCAAGCTCTGAAATTTTTTCTTTCAGTTCTGTACAAATAAGTTCAAGCTCAGCAGAACGACACTCACTAAGGTCTAGATTTCGAGTTAATTCTCTTAGTTTCTTTTTATTAGCCTTATAACAGCATTACCTTTCACATTTTGTTCAATCGCAGAAGCTATAAAATCTAGTAACTCATCTCTATCACAATATCTCATTTGCTCTTGCATATCAGAAATAATTACCTATTCTTCATCGAGCTGCTTCCTGCCATTAGACACATGTGTCCCTTCTTTCTGAGTTGGTTTGCATTTGGTCCACTTCTCCCAACAATGCAATCATACAAACTAGAGCCTCATCCTCTTCGCTTTCACCACCTGAGTCAGAATCAGCCCAGCCAGAAAGCAAGGCTCTCTTTGTCATCTTTTTCTCCATTTGTCCTCCCTTGTAAGTTTTCCATGCGGGACAATCCTTGATCATATGTCCAGCTTCACCACCTTTGAAACAACCAATGCTGGAACTGGTCTTTTTTGTGTTCCCTTTGTTCTTCCAACATTTGCCCTTATAGTGAGATCTGAGCATCCTCTCAAATATTCTCGCCATGAGACCTATATCATCAAGATCTTGTTCCTTTTCTTCTCCCTTCAAAGCCAGCCCTCTGCTTTTGGTTGTACTTTCCTCCTTTGAGTTCACCAACATCTCGTGAGTTATCAATAACCTAATAATCTGTTCTACGGACAAAGTGGATAGATCCTTAGCCTCTTGAATTATAGTTACCTTAGGCAGACATTTTCCTGTCAAGCTTCTCAAGATTCTCCTAACCAGATCTGCACTAGTGAAGCTTTAGCCAAGAGATTTCAATTCATTAATAACTAACATAAATCGAGTAAACATATCTTTTATATTTTCATCTCGGTTCATATCAAACGTTTCACATTTAGACATAAGCATATCAACTTTAGATCTCCTGACTTCACTAGTGCCTTCATAGGCTAGCTCTAGGGTTTCCCATATTTCCTTAGCAGTAGTGCATGCTAAGATACAACTTGCCTCATTATCAACAATGCCTTGTTGAAGAAGTGACATGGGCTTAGCATTCTTTTCTAGTGTCTTCAGATCTGTGTTGTTGCACTCACTCTCCTTCTTCTCTGTGCCATCAGTGTTGGCCACCTTCTTTGGACCATTCCTGATTATCATCCAGCACTCATAATGATAAAGTTCTGCGTGGAAATCTTCCACCAACGATAATTTGTTCCATTGAACTTGGGCAGCCTTGGTCCTCCGTTTCCGTTAATCATCTCTTGACTATTCATCTTTTCTTCCTTCTCTAGGTGTTACCCTTTCAAGAAGTTAGGCTCTGATACCAATTGAAAGCGCAAGTGACACACTCAAGAGCTGGGGGGGGGGGGGNNAGGGGGGGGGGGGGGGGGGGGTGAGATGAGTGTTGTCAGATTGTTGTAAATATTTCTATTGATTGTCAGACCAGTGAAGAACCATTTATCAGGCAGCGGAAATAAATGCAATAAAAATAAACAACACCAAGATTTAACAAGGTTCGAATTCTAATAAGTCTGTATCCTCCACTCAGTCACTCCTTTTATTAATCAACTCAAATTAACAAAAAGAATTACACAAAATCACTTATGACCTATGCACAAGATGATTCCCCAACTTCCACCATAGAAATTCCACTCAACCTCTAACTATGAAGGTTCAAATGAAGATGATCCCTGATCAACTTACCCAGCAGACTGAACTCACAGAATGCTCAAATGACAACACTTTGTCTCTCAATAATAATTAGCCTAAACGCTTAGAAAGAAAGTAAATTAAGAACTAAATGTGGTATTAGGGTTTATGCTAGGTTAAGACCTTAAGAGAGAGAACTTTTGCAATATGTGTACTTCAATTTTTATCGTGCAAAAGTGTTTTGTTTATATGCAAGCTGATCGCCATAAATAAGCCTTTGGTTGGTATGTTATAGAATATTACAAGAGAATATTTTCCTTGGGAATATAGAAATAATTCCACAGAAAATATTATCACTGATTTTATTTGATCTATGTAATATAACATACTTGCTACTTAAGATTATCTCACTTGCATAACAAACCAAGCATCTGTGTATTTTAAAATCAATTTTGCATGGAAAGAAAACTTTCCTAAAATACGGATGCATGAAGTAAACTCGAGAGGACTGATTGCGGACTGTTCCCAGATTGTTCTAGTCAGCCAGGTTTACTTGTATTTGTGTATGACAAGTAACTGAGGTTTCTTGTCATCCACAACTAGATCATCTCTCTAATCTCAACCTTTATAATGCATTTACAAACCTTCATGCCACTGACATTGCATCTATTACCTAAGAATATGACTCTATGATTTTGGTCTTCATGCAAACTTCAAGACTTGGCTTCATGAGCTTCGTCTTTTCATCCATTGAACTTGTTCTTTAGTACATGTACAAGAAAACAGAAACTGACATATAATATGATAGTTCAATGCAGTTTGTCATCATTCTAAATCCAAGCTAGGAACTTAACACAATTGAAATTGATCTAACAAAAATTAAGGCCATTATGTCTTTAAAACCACCAAAGACCGAGAAGGAGATTCGAAGGTTCTTGGGAAGGCTCCAATACGTAAGTAGATTCATTTCCAAACATACCATGGTATATGAGCCTGTCTTTAGGAAATTAAAGAAGGATGCTCCAAAAGAATGGGATGATGACTGCCAACGAGCTTTGGATAAAATCAAAGAGTACCTCACGAATCCGACTGTTCTGGTACCGCTAATTCCTGAACATCCTTTAAGACTCTACTTGACCGTCACTAAAACTACTACAGGAGCCATGCTAGCACAACAAATTGTTGGGAAGGAAAATGCCATTTATTACATGAGCAAAATTTTTTTGCAATATGAAGAAAGGTATTCTAACATCGAAAAATTATGCTTGGCATTGGTGTGGTCTACCAAGAGATTGAGACAATATTTACTAACTCACACTATTCACATTGTCAGTAAAGGAGATCTAATTAAATATATCTTTGACAAACATGCAGTAATGTGCGAATATCGAGATGGATGATCATGTTGGTCGAATTTAAACTTAAATTCGTGTCACAAAAATCCATAAAAGGATGCATAGTCTCAGAATTCCTAGCTGATTCTTCGTATGAACCACGACTTGAGGATTATGAGTTTCCTGATGAAGAATTGATGATGACTGAAGAAGAAAGTTGGTCCCTGTACTTTGATGGTGCCTGTAATAAACAAGGGTGTGGGGTCGGGTCCTACTTGTTTCGCCTCAAGAAGAACATATGCCCATATCAGTGAAATTATACTTTGATGTGACCAACAACACCACTGAATATGAAGCTTGCATCATAGGGCTTGAGGCTGCTGTAGCTTTAAAAGTCTAAAAGTTAAGGGTTTATGGAGATTCCTCATTAATCATCAACCAAATCTCCGAAAGAAGGAAAGTTGGAAGCAAAAGCCTTGCTCCTTATCAAGCTCATTAGGAGCAAATTGCCTCCCAAATCGAAGAAATTAAGTGCACTTATCTAAAAATGGAGGACAACCAATTCGCCGATGCTTTGGCTAAATTAGCATCAATAGTCCGCATCCCAAGATCTTTGACAGAAATGCCCTTGGTGGTTGAAAGAAGAAAGGAACCAGCACATATTAGTAAGGTTGAAGAAGACAACGAGGTGAACAACCTCATAAAGGAGGAGCCTTAGTACAGTGACATCAAAAGCTACTGAGAAAACCAACAATACTCTTTTGACGTGGCGAAGAAAGAACAACAAGATCTAAGGCTCCTAGCCTCCCAATACATCATTCGAGGAGGATCTCTATATAAGAGGCATTACAATGGCTTACACCTTTGATGTATAGACAATAAAGAGGCTCAACGGGTTATTGATCATATACATGCGGGCACATGTGGAACTCATATGAATGCCCGAATGTTGGATTCTAAGATCATTAAACAAGGGTATTATTGAATTACAATGGAGGATGATTGCAAAAGATATCTAAGACATTGCGACAAGTGTTAGAAGTACTCAAATGCCAAACATATACCTCCATCACTGGTTCACTGTCTATCATCCCCATGCCCATTTTCAACATGGGGGATTGGCATTATTGGAAAGGTTATGCCTCCCGGTAATGGGGGTCATGAGTTCATATTGGTGGCGATTGACTAATTCACCAAATGGGTGGAATCTGCTTCATACCGTGTGTTGTAAGCCAAACATGTGGCACAATTCATTGAAACCAACATAATATGTTGATATGGAGTCCCGCATGAAATCATCAGTGATAATGGAACTCATTTTTGGGGTGAATGTAAGGAACTCCTCGTAAAATTTAAGATTCAGCAACACAAATCGTCACCATATCGACCTCAAACGAATGTAGCAGTTGAAGCAGTGAATAAAAATGTCAAAGCCATTATTTCCGAGATGACTGAATGTAACACCGTGGAATTTCCTAACTTCCTTCTCTAGATTTTCCGGAAAACATATTATAAATAATAAAGTATATTAATTATTAAAACACCTATATAACTAGGAAAAACCAAACCATTACAGCCACCGTGATAACATCTAAGGCATTTGTCAAAGTACTACAACGGAAGTCTTTTAAAAGCAAAACCAATCTTTAAAATACGAACTCAAAAATAATCTCAAAACTAAAATCAACAAAAAACCAAAAGAAAACAACTTAAAACTTTATTACACTTTGGAACCATATTAATGGCCCTTCAAAACCAAAAACTTTAAAATTCAGAAATAAAAAGCAACATCCAACAATAGTTAATTAAATCCACAAGCAATTAAATTAAGAAACTATGAAGACTACAAAGCAAGCACTCTCACTCCAGCCCAGCATAAATGACTTATGCCCACTTGTACCTGTAGCTTTCTCTTATTCTAGACAACTACTCACCAACAAGTGGGTCATCGTAGGGCCAAGTCCAAGACAAAGCCGTGCACACAAAACAAATAGTCAGCAAAGCTGAGTATATAACTATTGAAGAGTATGTAACAAGATCTAAATAAAATAAAAGTAAAACATCCATACACCTTACCGTTGACAACTCTTCACCTGTGCATAGACTCAACTTAAACAAACTAATTATTATGTTTTAAACTTTGGATTTCACATCGAACGAGTTTCCTTTCCTTTAAAATCGCCCTATTGTGCACCAACTTGGGAGCAACTCCAAGAAGGTATTAACTATGTTACATGAAGTGACGGAATTCCAGCGCATTAAAAATATAAAAAGAGTACAACGTCTTGTACTCCAATAAGAAGTCATAGACTACTGTTTCATACAACTCCCCCCATTGTTCATACTCAAGGTATATACGTTCCAAGAGTTTTGGTGCGAATCCTCTTTCACTTTAAGTGATTAACCGGTTTAACAATATTATGACTCACATACAATATCACATAAAAGCACGCATAAAATCACACAAGCCATATTAATTGTCTTTGATTTAAGGTGATTCTAAAATAATCTTGTGTGACTTTTAATTAAACTAAACTTCCTTTACCACACATTAACTGTGACTGGCTCACTATTTACCTTTTCCTAGACCACACATTAAACCGTGAGTGGCATCATTTATATGAATGTTTGCTTTTTAACTTATAATAATCAAGTTCTAGTGGTGATCTGCCACAACTTCTAGAAGTCAACTAGTTCAAAGTCTCCTACATAGATAAAACCGAATCTAAATTAAAACCTTGTTGACTAAGCTCTACAACAACTCTAGACTAACTTTCTACATTAGAAACTTGCCCAAAACATTCCCTCTATGGTCTCTATTCGATTCCATACTTTATTTTAATCTATCCATTGCAAAATACTTGAATTTCGGTAATTTTCCAAAAATGGAAGCTTTGTACAATTCCTCAAAAACACTTAAAAACCTTCTAAATATTATATTTTGATCATAAAATACTATAGTCATGTCCTAATATCAATATGCAATACTGATGCATTAAAAACAATTGTACTTTATCACATGCTACTATTTTTATTAGGCATAAACATGTGTTAATAAAAATTTACAACTTTATTTAATTATCTAAAATTCATTAAAAACTCATCTAAACATCATAAATTCATCATACAACTCTTTTACAAGCCACTAACATCATCATGAATGAAAACTATGCTTTAGAATAATATTTCCTAAGGGAAAACATGTTCATAATATTGACGCCAATGACTTTCATGATTATAAAATTTGGACAACAATCTAATTTAACTTTAAAACCTTTAAAAATCAATCTACACTTCATTAAATCATCATAAATTCACCCAACAACAATTCATGATCATAATATTGAAGTTTAACTCATTAAAAACCATAAAATCATGAATTTCGTAATTTCATAAACCCTAATTCAAAATTTCATGATCAAACAAATAAATTCATACTTTAAACTAAATTATAACTTTATAAAACATGATTAAAACTATAGAAACATGATTAATCATAATTATAAACATGAATTTGCAAGATTGAATCCAAAAGAACAAGAGAAGAATTTTTTTTGTATAAAGTAAGAAATTACCAAGAGGGAGGAAGAAGGAGGATGGCCGGCTAGGCAGTGGCGTGCGCGGCGGAGGAGGGAGGACGACGGAGAGGAGCGACGGAGGAGGAAGGACAAAGGTCTCTCTTTTTTTTGCTTTCGGAATTTTTTTCCAATTTTTTTTTGAAATGTTTTTTTTCTCTTCTTGACCTCCTGAAACTATAAACTGCAACTTAAATATGAAATTTTGGGGTTTTAAGGGCGTGTGGTTGCTGGTTGGGCAGTGGCGCGCGCGGCGGAGGAGGGAGGACGACGGAGGAGGAAGGACAAATATCTCTTTTTTTTGCTTCCGGAATTTTTTCCCGAATTTTTTTTTCGAAATATTTTTTTTTCTCTTCTTGAAATCCTGAAACTATAAACTGCAATTTAAATCTGAAATTTTGGGGTTTTAAGGGCTTTTTATATGCCCCAAAGTAGGATTTGGTGCAATTACATAAATACCATTAGTGTTTGAAATTAGTTTTATGCCCTTGTTTTAAAACAATTTAGGAAATTCTAAAAAAATCTATTTTTAGAAACTTTTCAAAATATTTAATAATAAAACATAAAATAACATGAAATATTATTTATAAACATAAAATAATTACTTTGGTTAAAATTTATTTAAATTTCCTTTCTTTAATATCTTTATTGAACTTAATTTCTCAATAAAAATATTAGAAACATATGTATTAAATACGAAATTAACTCCTTATAATACGTGAAAATATGGGGTATTATACTGAAAATGATGTGGATTTTAAGTGGTACTTGCAAATAACACTCAAAACTCATGTTGGATTCAATTAAACTCCCACTCCTGGATGAATTTAAACTGAAGACTAACTAATTAGCACAGTCCTGAAACTAATTAATTAGGATCTAATTCGATCTTTCACTCTTGAAGTCACGAATTTATGAAGTAATCTTGAACAATGAAACTCTTAAAATTGCGCAAGAAAGAAACGAAATTTTATTGAATTTTAAAACAAATTTTATGAAGGATTTTATGTTGTTACATAAAATCCTTAGGCTATTTATAGGAAAATATCCTAACAACTTAATAAAAACCCGAACTAACTTAGACAACTTGAAACCAATAAGAAAACATGCCCCTTTTGTGGTTCCACAAAACCGGCTACACATAAGACCCACTTGCACAACTTGATCTTTATCTTGAATCAACTTGCACAAATCCTAACAAACAAGATTCTATTCGAACAAACTATCTAAAAATGAAATAAACAAAACAAAATATTCAATTATCTATTAGAGCCACGCCAAAATGAAGCCCAAGATCCTTCTTGAGATCGCCCAAAACACGCACAAGAAAAGCTTTGCCATTTTCTTGATTTTCCAAGAACTCTTCCAAGAATGCATCTTTAAGTCAAAAAAGCTTCCGAGAATGAATCTTGTAATCAGGAAACTTCCAAGAAACCATTCACCAAGCTAATCCTGTATATTGCTAATCCAATTTCAACCCAAACATATTCAAATGATAGACAGACATATTCAAAATTAACACCTTACTCCACCAAGTGCAATGTATTAGTGACAAATGGTGTTGGCTTAGGAAGCAACCACTATCATGCACAGTGTCATTAATATTCACCATAGTCACCCACACCTGTGATTTATCTCTATCAAACCCAATAGGATTCAGTATAAGATTAACTAATTGGGTTATCCACTATTGGTTCAGGATATGATATCTCACTTGTACCCAAATTCACATCATTCTCCCCTGGTTGAAAAGAATTTTCCCTCAAATTCACATCATCTTAGTAAGGTGAGAGATCTCAAATGTTGAAACTGGCACTTACATTACCATACTCATCAGGCAAATCAATTTTATAGGCATTGTCTCCATATGCTTCTATCACCTCAAAAGGTCCATCAGCTCTAGGCATTAGCTTGTTCTTGCATTTTTGTGGGAAACGTTGCTTTCTAAGATGAATCCGTAATAAATCATTAGGTTTGAAAACATGTTGAGTTCTGTTCCTTTTATATCGTCTCCTATAGACTTCATTCATGTTAGAAATCTTGTTTTTCACAGTTTCACACATTTTCTTGAAGACTTCCACTCGTTTTTGCACATCTATATGGATTTCGTCTGTAGCCAAAGGAATTAGATCAATGGGCATATATGGATTGGTTCCATACACAACTTCAAATGGGGTCCTGTTATGGATGATACAACTCTGTTGTAAGCAAACTCAACATGACATAAGCAAACATCCCAATCTATCCTTTTGTGTTTTACTCACAAGGCCACGAAACAAGGTACCCAATGTTCGATTTGTTACTTCAGTCTGACCATCTGTCTAAGGGTGATGAGAAGTACTAAAAAGCAGCTTGGTACCAACCATCTTTCACAAACACTTCCAAAAGTGACTCAAAAATTTCGAATCCCTTTCACTTACCACACTTTTGGGAATGCCATGTAGCTTAACAATTTCTTTGAAATATAGATCATCAACATGTTGAGCATCATCAGCCTTGGTCATAGCCACAAAATGCGCCATTTTGGAAAATCTATCAACCACTACCATTATAAAATCACGCCCCTCTGTGTGCTAGGAAGGCCAATGATAAAATCCATGCTGACACTATCCCAGGGTGTATCAGGAGCTGGTAATGGAGTGTAAAGCCCCTTAACAAAGGTTGATTTTCTCTTTGACATGTAGCACACCTAGAAATAACTAATTCAGTATCTCCTATCATCTTAGGCCAATAGAAATATTCACTCACCATATCATAAGTCTTATGAACTCCAAAATGTCTAGCAAGTGCTCCACTATGAGCCTCCCTTATTAGCAATTCACGAACTCCACTCTTAGGAATGCACAGTTTGTAGTTCCTGAATAAAAAACCATCTTGAATAATGTAGTTCCTTGATGGGTGTTGGTATTATGTAGCAAAGTCTGAATCACTGACATATAATTCCTTCAGGTGCTCAAATCCTAGAACCCTGGTATCAACCATAGCAAGCAGATACGATCTCCTTGATAAAGCATCAGCTACCCATTAGAGCCACGCCAAAATGAAGCCTAAGATCCACTTGAGATCTACAAAAACATGCACAAGAAAAGCTTCGCCATTTTCTTGATTTTCTAAGAAACCATTCACTAGGCTCAAAAATAATCTTGAAGGAAACCACTAGCTAAATAGACTCACACACTTAAAAGCAGTGATGTCCAAATTGAGAAAAACCCTATCAAATGAAGTGGAAAAAAACTCATTGACCAAACCAACTTGTTCTCTGAAACCATCATCTGCATCCATCCTGTAAAGTTTTAATCCAATGTCAACCCAAACATATTCAAATGACAGACATACATATTAAAAATTAATACCTTACTCCACCAAGTGTAATGTATTAGTGACTAACGGTGTTGGCTTAAGAAGCCACACCTATCATCCACAGTGTAATTAATCTTCACCATAGTCACCCACACTTGTGATTTATCTCTATCAAACCCAATTAGATTCAGTATAAGATTAATTGGCTCATCCACTATTGGTTCAGGATAGGATATCTCACTTGTACTCAAATTCACATTAGAAACCTATAGAGATTGACCACTTAAATTACCCTTTGGCTTATGGAGATACAGGACATCTATTAGAACATCTATAGGAGCAACACCCTTCTCCTTGGTCTATGGGATAGAAGTCGTACAACCTATCGAGCTCTAGATTTCCTCATTAAGAATAGTATTGAAAGTGAACTTTGTGAAGCCGAATCGGTACGGGCGCGGTATGATGCTTTAGTCCTCCTAGATGACAAGTGTTTGAAAGCCTTAAGTCATGTACAAGTCTACGAAAAGAGGATCGACAGACATTTCAACAAACATGTCAGAAAAAGAGAAGTCAAGGAAGGTGATTTAGTTCTCAAGGCACTACGAAAAACCATCATGGATCCTAGAGGGAAGTTCTGCCCGAACTAGGCCGGGCCCTATATCGTTAAGAAGATACTCCCAGGAGGTGCAGTTGAACTAATGGACATCAATGGTGACAACTTTTGTAATCTCACCAACTTGGATCAACTGAAGAGATACTTTGTCTAGGCTATGCTCATGGAGCTACTTGAACTACGTTTGGCCTCATTCCAAAAGGATACATAGGCAACCTCGACTTGGGGTTCGGCCCATTTAAAAATAAAAATCCCTCTCCTCTACAATACTTTAATTGCTTGTTGAAATGAACATGACCTATGTTTATCTTCAAAAAACCTATGATTCATTATTTGATTGAACATTATTTAAATGTTGTATCTTTTTCATGAAATGAAATAAATGATTTATTTGTAAACAAAATTATTCAAACACAATGTAAATGTTTACATGAATAAAAATATAACATGGCATGCAGGCCTTATTCATTAAAAATAATAATGATGATGAGTTTGTGAAACAACAAGGCAAAATTCATACTTAGGTCTAGGTTCTCTCTCCTTGTCCTCCGTAGTCTTAGAGGATTCTCCTGCTTTCATAAGCTTCTTGATTACCCATTGCTTCTTTCTTGGGGCCTCAACAACCTTCCCCTTTCCCTTGCCTTTCACATCTTGTTTCTCTTGTGATATCTTCCTTTTAGGAGTAGCTTCAATCTTCAAAGGAGGTAATTTCTCAAGCCTTTGACATACAGTAACCTTCTTAGGACCTAGTCTGTCCTTAATTAATGTGATCTTGGGCTTCTCTTGTGACTTATCCATAGCATATCCATGATCTCTTCTTTTTACCTTGCGAGCCTCTGCACGAATTGACATAGATTCTGCATGCATCCAAATGAATTAATGCTTAGATATCCTCTCATAGCATTCTTTTAGTGGAGTCACAGTAATCCTCGTCTGCCTCTCCTAGCTTCTCTCCTAATTCTGGGCAATACCTAGCAGCACAAGCTTCTCCTCAGACATTACAATATCATGATTTGGAATTATCTGTTGCTTACCGAATTGCCTCATTACTGTAGAGCGGTATTATAAAGTCAATGCAGTCAAGCCAGCCACACGAATATAAGGGGTTTCGTCGGAGTAGATCATGGTCTTTACCTTCCACCATGAGACCATCAACAGAATATTGATTTTCCTATCAATAAGAGTAAGAAACCATTCATGCATGGTAGAATGATGGTACCGCCGGCGTCGTCCATACACATTCCTAAGCGTATATGTGGGGATATTTGCAGGAGGCTCCATCAAGTTCAAACGATCCATTAGCCACACTAGGAGTTATTAGCACAAGAGAATGTTTTGAATGTAAAATATTTCAAATGTTTTATGACCTATTCAATGTTTGAAATAAGTTATACAAAGAAATAATAATAAACATCTACATCATAACATTTTAAATGTTTTCCTTGAGAAGTAGAAGACAGCCGGTCAAGGGGGCTTGAGAATCTTTTTTCAGGCGATCAAGGGTCAGAAACAGCTCACCAGTGCATAGAGGCATAGGGGTCCTACCCTCCCCAAATTGTTTGACAATGGTGATCAATGCAGCATAACCGACCGAGGGTTCACCATTCACAATGATAAATCTTGCAAATATACAAATTAGCAAGGCTTGCCACCTATACCTCTTTCGTGCTACTTCTGCAGTCCTAAAGTAATCAATCAATGCTACCAAGTCTACTTTCCTACCATGAACAGCTTTTTCCATAAGATATACATAAAGATTCAAATAAGGATCAAAGATGGGACATAAGTAGTCTTTGGTGTTGGGAAGACATGGTAAACCGTCGCAAGACAACCCCGCTATACCATCCAACTCTTCAGGCAATGGGGTCACCTCTCTCTCACGGAATGTGAAGCTCTAGGTGTCTGTGTTCCAAAATCCAACAGCAGCATATATAAGATTAATATCGAGTTGAGCATACCTCAAAGTGATTAGTGAAGGAAGCTTATAATCCTTCAGCAGACCTTTCTCCTTCGGGTTGAGAGCCAAAAGCTACTCATCACATGCAACTTCAAAACTCCTATACATGATTTCAAGTAGACACTAAACTATTTAAATTTTTGTAGCAAAACTCTCAAAATATCACCACTTTAGTTCGAATGAAGACAAACAAGGACGAAGGGAGGGGGATATATATAACTTTAATACTGCTATA
Source organism: Suaeda aralocaspica (assembly GCA_016808085.1). Lineage (NCBI taxonomy): Eukaryota > Viridiplantae > Streptophyta > Magnoliopsida > Caryophyllales > Amaranthaceae > Suaeda > Suaeda aralocaspica. Next base: position 479,236 of record PYUH01000305.1, on the reverse strand, counting down.
AATAAAAAGAGTCGAGCGCCTTACATGCAGGCTGGGCACCTTGGCATTCGCCTGGTGCCATGGCGCAGGCCTCCCCTTTTCATTTTATTGTTAGACTTTTGCATAATGCATCGATTTTTGCACACGCCTTCCTTGATTTTCATGCCCATTTCACTTGTTTCTAGTCTGAGTCTATGTTATTTTATTTTCCTTTTCGTGGGGGAAAGTTAGTACCCTCCCATGAGTCGAGTCACTGTCAAAATCAAAGTTAAAGTCAAATTCATAAGTCAAAATCAAAGTTAAACGAGTCAAATAATTATAAAACCGAGTCAAACATGTACAAAATTATAATTAGATATATACAAAGTCGTGTTCAATTTACATTAATGCACATTGAGGCATGCATACACTAAGCGAGAAGCTAGGCTACTAAGTTGCAGGGTCCTGACTCGTCGAGGGAACGTCCGTGGGAGTAAAACCGGGCGATAAGTGAATCTCGAAAAGGCTTGGAGTACCACCAGATCCACCTGCAAGTGACGACGAAAGCATTGACTCTGAAGTCAGCTGTTGAAAGAAAGGTCAATCTTGAGCAGATTGAGAAGTGCCAGCAACCTCATCAGATTCGAGAATACCCTCAAGACGAGGACGGGAAACAGGTTCCTCTACTACACCCGTCTGAGCTACCTCCCGGGAAGAAGATGCCCCAGGCGTCCCTTGCTGCCCGCCGGAACTCAGCTCACAGGCCTGAAATATGAAAAAGAGTCATTGAAAATCACGAAAACCAAATAAAGGAAATGATATCAAGATAAAGAAGTTAGGTATTTTATTACCCCAGTGTCTTAGCTCCTACACGACAAGGCCTCTTTCAGCTTCTTGGCGCGGTACTTCAAGGAAACTATCATCTTCAGTTGGTGAATTACGCCTTCCCGATGCATCTGTTACAAAATAAAATAATAATAAATGCATGTGACACGAAGCAAATCACCAAACAAAGCTCGTATTCAATGGGGGGCTTGCTCACTGATTGTACAAATGGAAGAAAAGTTTAAACGGCGAACTGCCAGCCTTTCGGAGCCTCCAGAACCGTGTCCTTCTGAATTGCCCTTTCAACCTCATAATAATAAGTAAAATCGGCATAGGGGAGACGATCGTCGTCATATGACGCTTGAAAAAGAAAGAAAATCAACATAATCATTCATTCAGGTGAAAAATAACGAAAATAAAGAAATGTCGGAACTCACCACGGCAATCAGTCGGATCGGCTTTGCTAGTCGAAGGAAAAGATGAGACTGGTAGTCCCTGTCGTAGTAGATGAGCTACTGCCAGGAGTACAATGCTTCCCCAACCCCTCCCCCTGAGATTCCCCGGACGTGGTACCAATAAAGGCCGAGGACCCTAATAAGAAGAAGCATCTTCCCATGGCCAGGCATAAACCTAGGACCAAAGGGCGAAAGATTCATCTACTAGGTAACCATTTCAAGGCCAACATTACTAATGAGGGCCATTTCTTTCACTACAATGTGAAGTTTATTCAGAAGGAACACTCAATTTCTTCTTTTGAGAATGGATTCATATGAAGGCAAAGAATCGGCAGAAGCTTTGTGTCCTACCACCACTCCAGAGGGCAAAAAACAAACACACGAGAGATCTTTACGCTCTCGAGGGCTTGGAGGCCCCGAAAGAAATCGTCGTCCTGAAAGCAATCGGAGAAGATCGGGATCACGCTGCACCCGGAGTAAGGCATACTCCTCTAAGAATGGAGTACTCGAGCCAAATCCCCTTAGATAGTGGTTGTCCTGGAAAAGAAAGAATAAAAAGATTGAAAAGAAAGAAAGAAGAATGGAAAGAAAGAAAAGAAAAAAAATAAAGAAATTTAGTTACTCACATAGCCTGAAAGAGGGTAGTGAGAAATGTGCTGAGACAATCGAAAGCTAGCATGCTAGGCTGCCACTCCCCATGAGCCCATGTATGCCTCTTGGAGGACACCTGCCGTACGTCCTCCACCTCCATGACATCATCGTCTAAACTAGACCTACAAAATGCAAGATTTTTGAGCAAAAAATTTCAGCAGCATAACCACTCAAAGTCTCCTGCAATAAACTTTGGAAGACTCAAAGTCTTGGAAACATCCAACAAAACCAACATTTTCAACATTTTCGGCCTCACTTTCCAACAATATCATCATTAAAAAAGGGGGCTAATACAAGTAAATACACATTTCTATATTTGCTTCTTAAAAAAAGAGCATTACATGGAAAAGCGTCTTAGAAGCTTGAAGAAACTAATTTTGAACAAAAATTAGAGACATGAGCTTCTATTCAGCCGTTTCAAGGTGTTTTCAAGTATGGTTTGGTTTCAAACAACATATAAAACCATTGATTAACTTATGAAGACCAAAATGGGTTAAATTTTCCATGATTAAAATGAATTACGTAACTTATATGACCTATGTAACTTAGTGGTCATTCTTGTACGTGGGAATCAGCTTCAAAGTCTACAATTTTTTGCTAAGGAGAGCCATTTTTAGCTCATCATCATCAACATGTGAGAGTAAAGTTCATTCGTCAAGAAAGACAAATTACAAAACAACTACTATTTTAGTTCAATCTTAGTTCATATGAACTATGTGAGCTATATGAACTAGAAATATTCAAGAATCACAAACATCACAAGAGTTTCATTCATGCTATTTTCAAGTTAAAAAGGATTTCTTATCAACAACTCAACAAGGTGAATTAAGTTTCACCCATTCATTCACTCAAAATCATACCCTCCACTACATAACTTCATACCCTAAACTAACAAGTTGATCTTGGCACTCAAAACTCACTTGTTTTGACATAAATCCCTTCCTGTGTGTTCCATTTCACTCATAGAAACAAGAACATGCATCAATTTTGAATTTTTGACATTCATGGGAAAAATGAAGAAAACGCAATTTTGGGGTCACTACTTACTTCATGAACTATGTGTAGTAAATTGCAAAACTAAGCAAGAACATAACAACACAAGCTAAGTTTAATCAACTTACATTGTTGGTCAGCAAATCCACGCAAAAAATCAAAGCTCTAAGCTTCAAGAACAACAATGTAGATTTTTGGGGTTTTGTTTGGGTTTGTTCGAATAAGGAAGAAGAAAAGGTGTGTTTCTGTGAGTAGTAACACGGACAACAAAACACAACAACAAAAACAACAATTCAAAATAAGGCTACAAGGACCAATCAAAAGCCAGAGGGCCTCACAGCAAGCGCCTAGGCGCTAGGGTTACATCATGGCACTCAGCGTGCGCCCTGTCGCCCACTTGGCAATTTTTGGGACCTTTATGGGGCTCACTTTGCACTTTCGGGATTTCATTTTTTGATCTTCCAGCAAGATTTGCTTCACATACTTCGACATTCCCCGCTGCCAATTTCCAACATTCTTCATCAAAATTAACAAAATGCCCCCGAAAGACAAATCGGGTCAAAATTACAAAAAATTCCCCTGAAAGATGAATCAGGTTAAAGTTACTAAAACGCCTCTGAAAGCCAAATCAGGTCACACAAGTAAGAAGATAGCAAGTCAACAATCTACAACATCATCATGTTTTCCTACAGCCAAGCTGAGTCTAAAGTGGAAATATTCAGTTAGTTAGACGATCAACCTCAATCTCAAACAATCTATCTCCGGATGGTACATACACCTTTTTCGGAACCTCCTATACAATCACACAGCATCTAAAGGAAATCTTTCTTCATCCTCAGAAATGTAGCACTTTCCTATGATATATCATCATGATGCAGGCAAAATTAACCCTTTTGTTTTGCAAGTACCAAGTACTTTGACTTTCGTTAGACGAGACTAGTCGTCTCTACAAACTCAGTCAAAGTGGAGGCTAACTGCAGACACATATATTTTGTCCCACCCATTGGCTAACGATTGTCGTGTACCACGTCGCAAACATGTCCGATTCCTGAAAGTGGATTGCTTGAAAATAAATAAATAAATAAATAAAACCGTTGTCGGAAAGGGGTTGACCAATGATGAGTTAAAGTGGTTGAAATACGCTTAAAATAATTTTCTTATTTTCTTATTTGATTTTATTTCATTTTCACATTTTATTTTCATTTCATAATTCACATTTTTTAATTTCATTTTTGAAAATAAAAGAAATTAATTTAAGCGTGTGAATGTGACCGGATTCAATGAACCATTTTAAAAGGTTTATTCGGTTTATGGAAAATCTAGGTTATGCAAGTAAATAAAATGTTTTACGGAAGTGAATTTCGTATTATTTCATAATATATCGAAATATTTCATTTTATGGAAGTAAAAATACGATGTAAGGAAGCTTTGGAGATTCACCGCATGAAAATGAGAAGTTAGGAGCTCAAGCGCCATGACTAGGGGCAGCGCCCAAACGCCCAAGGAGCCTATGCCCTAGCGCTCACTAAGGGCCCTGGCGCCCAACTTGAGCGCTTAGGCACAGGTGGGGTGCCCTGGTTCTCGCTCCTGTGCATTCTGACACTCCTCCAAAGCCCTGGCACTGGCTTACATCATTTTCGACCTTATAAATACCCCCCTCCTCTGACCTTCCTTCATCACTTCTTTTTTTGAACTTCTCATTCACTCACACACACTCTCTATCCACTTCATCACTTTCTCTCTCTAAAAATTCTCTCTATTTTCATGCCCGACTTTGAAAACCGTGCCCTCCACATAACTTATTATTAGAATTATTATTACTTAATTAAGGTTCTTTAAGCACTCGGTTCTAAGGGATCGTGGACGAAGTACACAAATGGTACTTCGAATAAGGCCAACAACATCGATGTCATCATATTGTGTTCTTCAAAGGAGTTATTTTGCATGAATATTTGATTTTAATGTTGTATTAGATAATTGACATGTTTATTATCAACTTCATGTAATCTTGACTAATTGATGATCAGCGTTTTAATTAAAATAAATCTTAAGTAAAAACTTTTTTTTAAGGTTTATGTGAATTCATGCGAAGTGTTTAATGCTTTGAATCACCTAGAAATCATGTTTAACACAAATACCTAAAAGCGTGTTTCGACTAATCGAAGATTAAAATCAACTTAATCCTAAAACGATCACCCATGCATGTTAAACCGGAATTTATTTGTGCATTAAGTAAAAACCCGCCTAGCCTTATTTCCATGTGTTTTTAGGACTAAAATGGAAATATGTATGTTATAATTGGATATTATGATTATGATATTACACATGAGATTAAGTAGTGGCCGCTATACGCGGGGGTACACTGTGACCTACTGTTGTCCTTACCCTCGTCCCCGAATTAAGAGATATGAGACCTTCTTATCCTTGGCTATCATTTTTGTCCTGGGGCTATGACCTAATAGGGTTCCGATAGCTCCCGAAAGGAGGACGGTGGAGACCTTTTTACTTGGGTTTTGAGCTTCTAGACACACTCCCTAAGCTAAGCATACTCACACTATGCAATGAAACTAAACACATTCGATGTCCGTAAAAAGGGCAGGTGGTCCCCCAAAGCCCCGGGTCCACACTACATGTTTTCGGAAACATAGTTACAATAGATGTGTTGATAGTGATACCTTTAGGACTGGAAGTGCAGCGTTCAAAAAGGTATTTAGATGTCCCGATTAAAATAGAGGGTGTGGAGTTTAAGGCTAACCGAATCGAGTTTGAGTTAGGTGACTTAGAGGTGACCCTAGGGATGGACTGATTGAGTGAACATAGGGCTGAGAATGCGAACCATAAAAAATCTCGTTAGTCAAGAAGGGTAAGAAGGTGAGCTATTGGAGGGTAGGAAGGCTGAAACACAACAAAGTAGTGCCAATGATGAGGTTTTCTAGGAACGTAAATAGAGTTTTCCCAATTTACTTTTGCAGTGTGAGGGATGTAGATCATGTCAAGTCTTCTAAGGTCAGAGGACATCGAGGAAGTAAGGGATTTCCTGGATGTGTTTCCGGAGGAGATTCCGGGAATGCCGTCGAAGCGAGAAATCCTTCACCATAGTCTTAGTGCTAGGAACAATGCCCATTTCTAAAGAACCATATAGGATGGAACCTGTGGAAATGAGTGCGTTGAAGGAGCTGTTGCAAGATTTATTAGAGAAGGGTTATATTAAGCCTAATGCATCACCTTGTGGAGCGCCAGCGCTATTTGTGAAGAAGAAAGACGGGAGCATGAGGTTGTATATTGACTATAGGAGGCTGAATTAGGTGACGATCAAGAAAAAGTGTCCTTTACCAATAATCGATGGCTTGTTTGGTCAGTTGAAAGGAGCTAATGCATTCTCAAAATTTATTTGAGGCCAGGATACCATCAATTGAGGATTGCTGACAAGGACAAATCGAAGATAACTTTTCGTACGAGGTATGGGCACTACGAGTTCACAATTATGCCACTTGGGTTGACCAATATGCTAGCAATTTTCATAGACTTGATGAATAGTATTTTTCAAGGATTTTTCGACAAGTTGGTAGTGGTGTTCATTGATGAAATTTTTTGGTGTACTCTAAGAGCAATGAGGAGCATGTAGGGCATTTAAGAACGATTTTGACAACGCTAAGGGAGAATAAGTTGTATGCCAAATTCTCGAAGTGTGATTTTTGGCTAGAAAAGGTCACGTTTTTGGGACATTTCGTGTCAAAAGAAGGAGTTGAAATGGATCCAGCTAAAATTGAGGCATTGAAAGAGTGGCCTACACCTAAGAATGTGTCGAATGTACGAAGTTTTCTTGGTTTAGCAGGGTATTACAAGAGGTTTGTAAAGGACTTTTCGAGGATCGCTAAGCCGATGATTTCATTAATGAAAAGGACTATAAGTTTGTTTGGAGTGATAAGTGTGAGGAGATATTTCAGACTCTAAAGGAGAGGTTGACTATGGCTCCGGTGTTGACTCTGCTAGATGGGAGTGATTCCTATGATGTGTATAGTGATGCTTCTAAGAATGGGTTGGGATGTGTTTTGATGCAAAACAAAAAGGTGACCGCGTATGCTTCAATACAGTTGAAGCCATATGAACCAAACTATCCCACCCACGATCTTGAGCTAGCAGTGATCATGTTTGCCTTAAAGATATGGAGGCACTAATTAGATAGGGTGAAGTGTAGAATTTACACGGATCATAAGAACTTAAAGTACTTTTTCACACAAAAATATTAGAACATGCGACAAAGAAGATGGCACGAACTCATCAACGATTATGATTTAGATATCGAATGCCATAAAGGGAAGGCCAATGTGGTAGAGGATGCTCTAAGTCATAAAATGAAGCATGGAGTGAATTCTCTAGTGGCCGCTAATGAATTGTATAAAGACATGGTGAGGCAGAATTTGGAGATACGGAGAGAGGGATCGTTGGAAGGAATACTTTGTACTCTTTGTATTAAACCAACTGTGTTTGAGGAGATCAAGAAGAACCAGGATGTATAAGTGAAATTAGATAGAATAAAGGAGAAATTAAAGGTAGGAAAGGCTATGGACTTCAAAATCCACGAGGATGGAAGTTTAAGGGATAAAGGAAGGTTGTGTGTAGCACAAAAATGCGAAGAATTGAAAAGGAAGATTATGGAGGAAGGTCATAATACATCATACTCAGTGCACCCTGGAGGTGACAAATTGTATAAAAATTTGAAAAAGGTGTATTGGTGGCCTAGAATGAAGAGGGGAGTAGTTGAATTCGTGAGAAAGTGTCTTACGTGTCAAAAGGTAAATTTTGAACATAAAAGGCCGCAAGGAGAAGTTCAACCACTCGACATTACAGGATGGAAGTGGGATTGTATATCAATGGATTTTGTAACTTGCTTGTTAAAGTCAAAGAATCAAATTGATACTATATGGGTTGTGGTGGATAGGCTTACTAAGTTGGCAGTGTTTATACCAATGCAGGAGAGTTGGAAAATGGAACAACTTTTAAAGTCTTACATAAATTAAAGTATGTTGTGAGGCTACATGGAGTTCCAAAGGATATCATATCGGATAAAGACTCTAGGTTTCTTTCCAAATTCTGGAAAAGTGTCCAAGAGAACTTAGGTACACATTGAAAATGAGTACGGCTTTCCATGTAGCAACTGATGGACAAACAGAAAGGACAATAAAGATGTTAGAGGACATGCTGAGACCTTGTGTGATGGATTTCCATGTGAATTGGGAGGATTGTTTGGATTTGATCGAATTCTCGTATAACAATAGCTTCCATACAAGTATTGGCATGGAAACTTTTAAGGCGTCGTATGAAAGGAAGTGTAGAAGTCCTTTATGTTGTAGCGGCATAATTGAGTCAGTAATTCTTGGACCTTAGTTAATTGTAGAGATTACCAACAAGGTGAGAGTAATACAAGCAAAGATTCAAGCTGCATAGGATAGAAAAAAATCCTATTGAAACCAAAAGTGTCAAAAAGTTGTGTTTGCAGTTGGTGACAAGGTGTTACTAAAAGTATCACCAATGAAAGGTGTTATGAGGTTTGGGAAAAAGGGAAAAGTAAGCCCAAAGTACATTGGACCTTATGAGTTTTTACAAAGAATTGGAAAGGTTGCGTACAAACTAGCTTTACTAATGGAATTGAGCAAAGTACACAATGTTTTTCATGTGTCTCACATGAGGAAGTATGTGCCGGATAAGTCACGTGTGTTGCAACCTAAGACAATCGAATTAGACCAAAGTTTGACTTATGAGGAGAAAACGATTATAATACTTGATAGAAAGGCTCGTGGTACTCGTAGAAAATGTGTCAAAATAGTAAAATTCCTGTGGTCTAGCCAAGAAACTAAGGAAGCAACGTGGGAAGCCAAGGACATGATGAGGAAAAGGTATCCAAAGTTATTTCAGGTTAGTAGAGTTACGAGGACCGTAACTCGATTCTTAAGAAGGGTAGAGTGCCATAGAATTTTGTGTGTTTTTCCCTTAAATTTTGTGAGTTTTTACGTCTTTTAGGAAAGTTGTAAGTTTATTCTATAAATTTTGTCAGGAGGAGGACTAAGTAAGTGTCTAAAGTCTACAACAACTAAGGTTAAAAAGGTAAATGTTTTTGAAATAATGTTGTCTAAATTCAAGTTCCAGACAATAGTTTATACAAAGTTTCAGGATGAAACTTCTTTTAAGGGGGGTAGACTGTAATACCCCATATTACCATGTATTTTATGAGTTTAATTTCATAATTATTTAGTGTATTTTTGGTGAAAAATAAATTAAATAGATAAATTAAAGAGAGAAAATTTAATTTATAATGAGTTAAAATAATTTTTTTCATGTTTTATAAAGTTTATAAGTTATTTATGTCACTTTAGTTTTTGTGAAAATATTTTTAAGAAATTTCTATGTTTAGTTTTAAAAGTTTCCTTATATGTTTTAAAACAAGGGCATAAAATTAATTTCAATCATTAAGGGCATTTTTGGAATTTCACTTAAACCTAATTTGGGTCTATAAATACCTCATTAAACCTGAATTTTCTGATTTAATTTTAGGATTGATGTTTTATGATTTCAAAAAACAAAAGAAAAAAGAAAAAAAAAGAGTTCGAAAACCCTAAAGCCGAAAACCCTGACCCTAGCTTCGCTGAACCCTCTCCGGTCCCTTGCCCTGCTCGCCGGCCAACCTGCTGCCGCCGCCAGCCACCTCCCTCCTCCTCCCTTGGTTTTTTCAGGTATTTAAAAAAAAGATTTCTTCCTCTTTCCTTTTTAATTAAATCATGCTTAAATTCATGTTTATAATTATGTTTAAGCATGTTTTATAGACTTAATCATGTTTTGAAGTTTATGATCATGTTTTAGAAATTAAAATTCGTGTTTATAAGAGTGTTCGTTAAATTATAAATTACGATATGTAAAGTTTATGAAAAATTATTATTTTTATGATTTTAATGCTCTAAACTTTTATATTAGGATCATAGATTGTTAGGGTATTAATTTATGATGATTTTATGAAGTTTAGAGTTGTTTTTAGAGGTTCTGAAGTAAATTATTATTGTTGACAAAATTTTAATGTACGAATAAAAAGTAGTAAGAATATTATGAACATGTTTTAAGCATACAAAAATGTTTTAATGCACGAAATAAAAAGTGTAACCAAATTATGATGTTACTAAAGTGTTTTATGCATGATTTATACAGTTTCAAAGGGTTTTAATGAGGTTTTGAATTAATAAATAGTGCTATGAATTTTTATTATCACGTGTTCATGCACAGTAAAAATAGTAAAGCATGAAATAATGACCTATAATTGTTTCAAGGCACGAAATCATCACATGATGATCGTAGAACATAATTTTGTCGTTTTAAGGTAAAATTATGATGTGATAAAAGTGTAAATGGCAATAGATATATTGATCATAACTCCGAAAGTTTGTTTGTGAATGCTGGCAAGGACGCAACCATGGGTGAATTGATTGCTTATGGGCACTCAAGCCATATGGATGCATCCAGGGTTGGTATTTGCGTGTGCATGGTCACACACACTTAATATGGCATGCAAATCAAGGAAAGATATTGGTGGAGTCAGGGGAATAAGTTGGTTTTACCTATGGGTTTTTTTTCAACTACATTTTCTAGGGGTATTCTTATTTCAAGCCATTGAGTCTCTTATTTCTTGTTGAGTCTTGATCATCATTTTCAACCTTAAAGACATGAGGAATGACTTCTTGAAGGTTTTTTTTTTTGTTAAATGATTGGATCTTGAAAGGTTTCTTTAAGATTTGAAGCATTTCTTAAAAATTGCGCAAAAATGGAATGAAGCTTGGGCGAGTATTTTTGCGTTTTCTTGAATCATTGGGTTATTGAAACTTTCTTGTGTTTTTGGTTGTAATTTGTTAATTATTTTGTTTGTTAGTTTGTTGGAAAGTTTGTTAGAATAAAATCTAATTAGTTATAGCTAGTTAGAGGTTGTTGGAAAGATAAGAGCAAGTTGCAAGATGATGTGGCAATCTTATCTTGAGTTTGTTGTGCAACTTGTGCAAGTGGCCAAGTTAGGCGTGTGTTTTGTTCTTTTTCACGTGTGTCTTAGTCAGGATTTTAGTTGGTGACTATATCTATAAATAGTCTCAATTTAGTTTGTTAAAAAAAAAACTAGTTTGAGAATTGAATAAAAGTTTTGTTTGTTTACTTGAAAACAAAAATTTGAAAATTAAGAGTTGGTGGTTAAATCCTTTACACTAGCTCTTATGTGCAGATTAATTAGTGGTTTTGAGGGTACCTAGGACTTTAATCAAAGACAAGTTAATCAACCTAAAATCGTGAATTTTAGTGGGTAGGCCTTTAGAAATTCATGGTTTTAGTTTCTATCCCTTTGTGAGTTTTTGTTCATATGAAAATTCAATTCACATCAAACTTGGTGCTTTCATTGAGAGATCGTTAAATCTTAAGTGTTTTGAATCTATAAATCCCTTAAACTATAAAATTACTATGGAGGGTGATGGAGAGGGAGTTCCTGCAAAATTTCAGAGAGGATTGTCCTTGGAACAAGCTAAGGCAATCATGAGAGACAATGAAATAACAAAACTGCGAACAATGTTGGAAGAGGTTATGAGTTTCGTGTGTGGAGGTTAGAAATCTAATAAGAAGAGCCACGAAATTGACGAATCCTATTCAAGTTCTAGTGAGAAAGGTTTAGGTAGAAATTCACGCAAACCTAGGCGTGTAGATTATACAAGGTCCAGTGATGAAGATGATCGCAAAAGACACAAAAAAACGTGACAAGTAGAGGGATGATGATCGGCGCCTGGATTTGGACGTTCCTGAGTTCAATGGCAGTCTAGATCCTGAAGTTTACCTTGACTCACATAGGGGAATTGAAAGAGTCTTTAATTACAGAGAATATGACGATCATAAGGCCTTCAAAGTAGCGGAATTGAAGCTAACCTCTTACGCCAGCCTTTTGTATGAGGTGACACAAAGAAAACGAAAAAAAAGAAGACATTGAAGATTGTGTCTTGGCGCAAGCTGAAAAGGGAACAAATAAAGAAATTCATGCCACATGATTATGAATAGAATAACTTCCGGAAGATGCATGCCTTAAAGCAAGGGTAGAAGAGTGTGGGGGAATTTACCAATGAATTTGAAAGGACGTTAATACTGTGAGATATGGAAGAAAAGGGAAGATCATAAGGTTGCTCGATTTATTGCCGAATTGGATGACTCAATTTGGGAGAAAGTTGAATTGAAACCTTATTAGACTTTTGAGAAAATCTGCAAAGTGGCGTTGAGAGTGGAAAAACATGGGAACACGAAGAAACCTACAACTTTCTTCAAATCCTATGAATCTAAGAAGGAAAAGGAAATAGTGTATACTCAAACACCAAATGTTAAACCTAAAATTGACGATTTTAAAAGGGCACCCACTCCAGCTAAACTATCTGTGATTCCTGATGACAAGAGGTAGTGTTTCAAGTGTCAGGACTATGGACACCTACAACGCAATTGCCCCAGTTCCAGGGTAATTGTTGTCAGAGGAGCACAGGATATTGAAGATTCATATGTAGATGTTCTTCTTGAAGAAAGGGAGCACGAAAATTTGGAGCCACAGGAAGATAAAAGCAGTAATGTTATGGAGGAAGTAGAGGCTGAAACGCAAGGTCATGCATTAGTCCTCAGGAGCCAACACCTATAGAAGAGAAATAGAGGGACAAAATTTTGTTGACCAATCTAATGTGGACGGAAAACTCTATGACATGATTATTGATAGTGGCAGTGGTACAAATGTGGTTTCTACTTTGCTGATTCAGAAACTCAACTACCCTATTCATTATCATCCTCATCCATACAAGCTACATTGGCTGAGCAATACTAGTGAATTGAAGGTTACAAAACAAGCTTTGATCAATTTCAAGGTTGGTCAATAGGAGGATATTGTATTATGTGATGTTTTCCCTATGGATGCATGTCATATATTGCTTGGTAGACCTTGGCTGTAACACCTCGGACTCCTGACAGAGCCGGATGAATCAACAAGGCACAACAAGGGCCAACAAATATCCTCATGAATCAACACAAGTCCTTCCGGCACATTTTGTCCTCACTCATGCGCGCCCTGAGAAACATCCCAGGAGGTCACTCATCCTAATATTGCTCCCAACTAAGCACTCTTAACTTTGGAGTATCTTAGGAAATTAACTCCCCAAAAGGAAGATACATCTTGTTGGTATGAGTAGTACATATAATTCTTTTAAAGCAATCATGAGGGATATTACATACACCCCCACTTGAGAACGGAAACGACCTACTTGCGCTTGTAATACCCCTCATCATTGCTTTAAAAGGATTATATGTACTACTGATACCAACAAGATGCATCTTTCTTTTATGGAGCTTATTTCCTAAGAAACTCCAAAGTTAAGCGTTCTTGGCTGGGAGCAATATTAGGATGGGTGACCTCCTGGGAAGTTTCACAAGGTGAGCATGAGTGAGGACAAAACGTTCCGGAAGGACTTGTGTTGTTCATGAGTATAGTTGTTGGCCCTTATTGTGCACTAGTGATTAATCCGGCTCCGTCGGGAGTCCGAGGTGTTACAAATGGTATAAGAGCAACTCTGCGACCGCGTGCTGATTGTGGATTATCTATCCTAGATCAGCCGCCTACAGGGAGAGAATTTTGCGGTGCCTTTGTGTCTTGTATCACGGGGCTATCCACATGCCGTCAGGCATACTAGTGAGAGTCATCAATATGTTATTCCAGACTATATGTAACACTTGGGCTACCAAGAGGCCATTGGCGTAATACTAGAGTCCGGCTTCGTCGGGAGTCCGAGGTGTTACAAATGGTATCAGAGCAACTCTGCGACCGCGTGCTGATTGTGGATTATCTATCCTAGATTAGCCGCCTACCGGGGGAGAATTTTGCGGTGCCTTTGTGTCTTGTATCACGGGGCTATCCACAGGCCGTCAGGCATACTAGTGAGAGTCATCAATATGTTATTCCAGACTATATGTAACACTTGGGCTACCAAGAGGCCATTGGCGTAATACTAGAGTCCCTAGCTTTCAAGAAGAATGGAATGTAACACTAGGCCTACCTAGAATCCTTTTGGCATAATACTGGGGTCCCTAGGATTCCAGGCGCAACCAGGGAATTGTCGTTCTCAAGTAGGGGTGTATGTAACACCCTTCACGATTGCTTTTAAAAGATTATATGTACTACTCATACCAACAAGACGCATCTTTCGTTTAGGGAGCTCATTTCCTAAGAAACTCCTAAGCTAAGCGTGTTTGGCTGGGACCAATATTAGGATGGGTGACCTCCTGGAAGTTTCTCAGGGTGCGCATGAGTGAGGACAATTGTGCTAGAAGGACTTATGTTATTCATGAGGATAGGTGTTGGCTCTTGTTGTGCATTAGTGATTAATTCGGCTTCAACTGGAGTTCGGGGTGTTACACTGGCAATATGACAGATTTGTGAAGTTTGATGAGAGAACCGACGTTTATATCATCAAAAAGCATGTGAATGACAAGCCAATTGCCTTGAAACCCTTAAAAGTGGTGCAAACCATGAAGCAGCTTAATATAGAGAATAAAAAGGGAGTGTTATTGAGAAATCCTAAGGAGCTGGAGAAAAATTGAATGATTGTCAATAGGTGTTCCTGCTGATGGCGAAAAAGTAATGGATGAGTCTCCTGAAATCCCACGCATTTTACAACCATTATTAAAGGAATTCGAAGATGTATTTCCAGATGATTTACCACGAGGATTACATCTCAATCGAGGTATTGAACACCAGATTCTTTTGATCTCAGGTGCTCAGATTCCCAACAAACTAGCCTACAAGTGCAATCCAGAGGAGACTAAAGTAATACTGAGGCAGATTGAAGAGCTAATGCAACGGGGTTATGTCACGGAGAGTATGAGTCCATGTGATGTACCAACACTGGTTCTTCCTAAAAAAGATGGATCCTGGTGCATGTGCATAGATTCTCGAGCAGTAAACAATATAACGATCAAGTATAGGTTCCCAATCCCAAGATTGGACGATTTTTTGGATGAATTATGTGGGTTACAAGTGTTTTCCAAAATTGATTTAAGGAGTGGGTATCATCAGATATGCATGAGAGAAGGAGATGAATGGAAGAAATCTTTCAAAACCGAATTAGGTCCATTAAAAAAAAAACAATGAAATAAAAAAATTGGGTCTGTCGGAGTTGTTAGTCATGCCTTTTGGACTCACCAATGCTCCTGGCATGTTTATGATACTGATGAATGAATTTTTAAAGCCATACTTGGGTAAATTTGTTGTTGTGTACTTAGATGATATACCGATTTATATTAGAAGGAATGGAGATTATCTACAACATCTAAGGCAAGTTTTCGAAACATTGAGACAAAAAAAAACTGTATGGGAAACTTTTGAAGTGTTACTTTATGGTGAGTAGTGTGACCTTTCTGGGTTATGTTGTTTTAAAGGATGGGGTGTCAGTAGATCAGTCAAAGGTTAAAGCAATCAAATCCTGGCCAAAGGCAACGAATGTCACAGAAGTTCATTCTTTTCATGGTTGGGCATCATTCTATAGAGGGTTTGTCAAAAACTTTTCATCTATTGTTGCTCCCATGACTGAATGCATCATAAAGGACAAGCCCTTTGCGTGGACCAGGAAGGCGAAGAAAGCTTTTGAGAAGATCAAGGATTTGCTATGAAATACACCTATTCTTGCATTGCCTGATTTTACAAAACCTTTTGAAGTTGAAACCAATGTGAGCAATGTGGGAATTAGCGCAGTTTTAGTTCAGTGGAAGAGACCAATTGCATATTTTAGTGAGAAATTGAATTGAGCCAGGTTGAATTTTCCACATATGACAAGGAGTTTTATGCAATTGTTAGAGCTCTTGATCATAGGAGTCACTATTTGTGACCTAATCATTTCATACTACATTCTGATCATAAAGCACTGAAACAAATCAATGGTCAACAAAACTTGAATCCTAGATATGCCAAGTTGGTTGAGTTCCTTCAATCCTTTCACTTTTCTTCTAAATACAAAGATGGCAAGTCTAATGTGGTGGCAGATCGAGATGCACTTTCTAGGAGGTATGTTCAAATTAGTGTTTTGAATTGCAAGCTGTTGGGTTTATATTTAATTAAAACATATTATGAATATGATGTGGACATTGGATCTGTAACGCAACAGCTGGACAAAGGAGTTGTTCGATCATATGTGTTGTTTGATGGATTCTTGTTTAAAGGGAATCAACTGTGTGTGCCAAAATGTTTAGTTAGGGAATTATTGGTAAGAGAGGTGCATGGAGCAAGTCTTGCAGGGCAGTTTGGGATTGCTAAAACATTGAGAATGTTGTAAGAACATTTTTATTGGCCTAAGATGATTGGAGATGTGGAAGCTGTGATATCTCAATGTGCTATATGTCAGAAGGCCAAGGCAACATTTCTTCAGGGTATGTATACGCCATTGCTAGTTCCTGAAGGTCCCTGGGAAGATGTGTCAATGGATTTCATTGTTGGTTTGCCTATCACTCCAAGCAACAAGGATTCTAATATGGTGGTGGTGGACACATTTTTGAAGATGGCTCACTTTACACCTTGCCATGAAAGTGACGATGATCAAACCTTTGCCATTGTCTCCGAAGGTCACACTTTGTCCTTCATAGGCTACGAGTGAAAGAAATTGACCTTAATCTCCTGACATGTGCCTTGAAAAACCACTGTCCAAATACCAATATGGCTTTCCTTTCAATCTAACCTGCAGAAACAAATCAAGGTTTAGCTTTAGGACAATTCTTCCACATCATTAATCATATAGCTATAAGCCAAAATCAAGTCAGAATGTTCTAGAGTGAAGGCTTACTAAAGCCTCTTAATTTTTATGATAAAAATCTGTTTTTGAAAAAAAACTGATTGAGGTTTTAGCTTCTCAAGTTCTATATTCTTCTGATCCTAACTTATTTCAAGCTCTGAAATTTTTTCTTTCAATTATGTATAAATAAGTTCAAGCTCAGCAGAACGACACTCACTAAGGTCTAGATTTCATGTTACTTCTCTTAGCTTTTGTTTGTTAGCCTTATAAGCAGCATTGTCTTTGACATTTTGTTCAATAGTAGAATCTATAAAACCTAGTAACTCATCTCTATCACAATATCTCATTTGTTCTTGCATATCAGAAATAGTTACCTATTCTTCATCGGAAGAGTTGCTTCCTGCCATGAGACACATGTGTCCCTTCTTTCCTGAAATTGTTTTCCTCTGGTCCACTTCTTCCAACAGTATAGTCACACAAACTAGAGCCTTGTCCACCTCACATTCACCACCTGAGTAAGAATTACCCCAAGCAGCAAGCTAGCATGGCTCTCTTTGTCATCTTTTTCTCCATTGGTCCTCCCCTGTCAGTTTTTCATGCTGGACAACCCTTAATCATATGTCCACTTTCACCATATTTGAAACATCCAGTGCCGGTACTAGTCTTCTCTTTGTTACCTTTGTTGTTCCAAGATTTTCCCTTATATTGAGATCTGAGACTTCTTTCAAACCATCTTGCCATGAGACGTATCTCATCCAGATCCTCTTCATTTTCTTCTCCCTTTAAGGCAAGCCCTCGGCTTTTGGCTGTAGGGGCCCCAGATTTTTGGGTCCCAAATTTTGGTCACCTTTCCCAGACCGTCCGTAGGTCAAGTTAGACCTAAAAAATGGGCTTAAGGAAATGTGTAGCGCGACAGGTTTTATCACGTTGGCCAGGCAGCGTTACAAGTTTAATAACGCTGACCAGCCAGCATGACACAAGCTGTCACGCTGCGCAGCTAGCGCTGGTTTACTTGCCACGCTGCTGCATCNAAAGGCAAAATATATCTTTTTTTTTGTTGTTTGTTTTTTTTTTTTTTTTTTTTTTTTTTTTTTTTTTTTTTTTTTTTTTTTTTTTAATCAAATATTGAGCTTAAATAAAATTAAGTCCAATAATCTAGAGAAGTGGCTTTTATTGTTCATCATGGAGTCTTACCACGGGACTGGGGTCTAAATTAGATGTCTACAGTTAGCCCCCACTTTGATTGAGTTTGAGTAAGAAGAAAATCAAAGTATGCTCGAATTGCTTTTCGAGACTTCCATATTCGGAACCGAGGGCTCCTTATTAACCAATGGGTGTATCAAGATTTTAGAAAGCAATGGCTTCCAGAACATAAAAACCTTTTTGTTTTCGAAAATTGGAATAGTTATTTTCTAATTAATCGACTTTCTTACTTTGAAATCGAAATATAGAAAATGAGTTTTAATAAATTCGTTTATTTATTAAAACATTGTAAATTCAATTTTATAAGCAAAAGCAATATATTAGTCTATTTATTACTAATCTA
This sequence comes from Suaeda aralocaspica, assembly GCA_016808085.1. Classification (NCBI taxonomy): domain Eukaryota; kingdom Viridiplantae; phylum Streptophyta; class Magnoliopsida; order Caryophyllales; family Amaranthaceae; genus Suaeda; species Suaeda aralocaspica. The sequence continues at coordinate 460,994 of PYUH01000305.1, read as the reverse complement.
GTAAATTCGCTTATTTACTAAAATATCTGAACACAAAAGGGTAATAAATTCGCTTATTTATTACTATTTTAGTAAATTCGTTTATTTTTACTAAGAATATTTGAACAAAAGGTAATAAATTTGCTTATTCACCAAAGAAGTGTTTGAAAAAAAGGTAATAAATTCGCTTATTTATTACTATTTTAGTAAATTCGCTTATTTACTAAAGAGGTATTTGAAGAAAAGATAGTAATTTCGCTTATTTATTACTATTTTTGTAAATTCTCTTATTTACTAAAAAAGTGTTTGAAGAAAATGTAATAAATTCGCTTATTTATTACTATTTTTAGTAAATTCGATTATTTACTAGAATTGTTGAGTAAACTCGCTTATTTACCGAAATTATTGAAAAATGTAATAAATTCGCTTATTTATTACTATTTTTAGTAAATTCGCTTATATACTAAGAATATTTGAAGAAAAGGTAATAAATTCGCCCATTTATTATGTTTTGAGTAAATTCGCTTATTTACCGAAACAATTGAAAAAAATGTAATAAATTCGCTCAGTTATTACTATTTTGAGTAAATTCGTTTAATTATTGAAAAAGTATAATAAATTTGCTCATTATTACTTTTTTGGAGTAAATTCGCTTATTTACTAGAATTGTTGACAAAAGCTAATGATGTTGTCATAAAATCACAAACCTTAACTCAATGTATTTTTCCTTTTGAGTATTTTGGATAAAGGAGTGAGAAAAGGGATTAACATCAAAAACAAAGTCAAAGCATTTGAAAATACAACAAAGCAAAGTCAAGAGCGCTAGCCTTGTAGCGTCACAAAGCCAACCACACGGATGCGTCAACGTGACAGTAGAAACAGTGCTAAGACCTTCAACGCGGTTGCTGCTATCACGCTCCCAAGTGAGCGTTTCTTCATTTGTTGTGTTTGAAAGGTTGTTCAAATTATAAAAGTTGATGTTGAATTGATAATACATGGTAGTGTTGTGTAGGGACATTGGCGTGGTTTCATTGCTGGGCTTGAGTGATGGCGCTGTAGAATTAGTCGCGCTACATGTTGTAGCGTGGTAGAGTTAGTCGCACTACTGAGGCAGCGTGTTTGGGTTTGTGATACAAAATATTTCCTTTGTCTGGAAAAAAAATCTCATAAAAGTGAACATATATTGCAAAGAACAAGAAAAATCATTGTCATGTCATCCTATAATTGTGCATATACTTTAAATAATGGTGCCAACATCTTTCTTTCTTATATGTTAAACCTACTTTCCCTTACTCATTTTTTAGGTACAAATTTTTATTGTTTTTTGTGATCAACTAATCAAACGTGTGTTCTTTTTCTTTCTTATTGTATGTTTTTTAAAATAGCTGGTGGGTTTTTAAAATTTCATGGATTTGAGAACAATCAAGGAATACTTAAATTTCCCAATAAAAACACCAGAATACCGAGTAGGGGTTGATGGCTTCATGAGTTATGCTAATAGGACTTTAACCATTGATGCCAAGCTTAGATGTCCTTGCATAAAATGTGTTAATAATAAGCTATTGAATACTGATGAAGTAAATTATCACTTGCTTCATAATGGAATGATGCGTAATTATTCAACTCGGAATTTTCACCGGGAGAGTATGAATCAAGTTCGTACTCCAACTCCTATAGAACCAATGGTAGAAAATGAGACTGTGATGGGTATGGATATGCGTCAGATGCTGCATGACATATATGGTCGTGTAGATGGTGACCCGGTTGATGGTGAGAACATGGATGAAGGTGTACCGGGCCCTAACAGAGACGCACAAAGTTTCTATAGCTTGCTAAAAGATGCTGAGCAAGAATTATGGCCTGGGTGTCAATTGACTAAGTTGTCTTTCTTAGTGCTTTTATTTCATATAAAGAGCACTAATAAATGGACTAATAAGTCTCTTAATGATTTATTTCAACTCTTACTACTTGCAATTCCAAGTAGTGCAAATCTGCCAAAGTCGTTTGCAGAAGCCAAAAAGGTCATTGAGAAGTTAGGTCTTGGGTATGTTAAAATTCATGCATGCCCAAATCATTGTCAATTGTATTGGAAAGATAAGGGTAATGATGATGAATGCTCAATTTGTGGTACTTCAAGGTGGAAAACTCAAAATGAGCAGACAACTTTAACAAGAAGAAAGAAAAAGAAAGGAGCCCCTGCAAAAGTCTTACGTTATTTTCCGTTAATACCAAGACTTAAGAGGTTGTATATGTCTAAAAAAACTGCCACCTTAATGAGGTGGCATGATGAAGAACGCTTAAAAGAAGAAGGGGTGCTAAGACATCCAGCTGATTCTGAAGCATGGAAATCATTTGACACTAGGTATCCAGCGTTCGGTGAAGAGAGTCGCAATGTAAGGCTTGGGCTTGCTAGTGATGGTTTTAATCCTTTTGGGGTGATGAGCTCTGCACATAGTTGTTGGCCGGTTGTCTTGGTACCATATAATTTGCCACCATGGATGTGTTTGAAACAATCTTCTCTTATTTTGTCGTCGTTAATTCCTGGACCCAATAGCCCGGGAAATAACATTGATGTCTACTTACAATCGTTAATTAAAGAGTTAATGGAGTTATGGAATATTGGAGTTGAAACATACGATGCTTCTAAAAATGAAACTTTTAACATGCGTGCAGGCCTGCTATGGACAATCAGTGATTTTCCAGGATACGGAATGCTCTCTGGCTGGAGTGTCCATGGAGAAAAAGGCTGCCCTTGTTGTAATGTTAGAACTGATTCCAAGTGGCTTGATAATGGCCACAAGTACTGTTTTATGGGACATCGTCGTTTCCTAGAATTAAATCATCAATTTCGATCGAATTGTGATGCTTTCAATGGGGAAGAGGACTTTAGAGAAGCACCTACTATGCTAACTGGGGCTGAGGAGTTATGCCAAGTAAGAGAGATTCAGGATTTAAATTGCTCAAACACATGGAAGAAAAAAAATATCTTTTGGTCATTGCCATACTAGGAATCTCACTTAATTAGACATAACTTAGATGTTATGCACATTGAAAAAAATGTGTGTGACAATGTGATTGGCACTTTGCTCAATCTAGAGGGGAAGACTAAAGATAATTTGAAAGCTCGCTTAGATCTACAAAAATGGGGAATACGAGCAGACCTTCACCCAATAGAGAAAACCTCTAGAAATGAAAAAAAAAGATACGACTTGCCACCTGCCCCCTACACATTATCTAAAGATGAGAAGAGAAAATTTTGCAAAACTCTTAATGACATCAAAGTTCCAAATGGTTATGCGTCAAATATTTCAAGATGCATAAATCTCCAACAAGCCAAATTACTTGGGCTTAAAAGCCACGATTGTCATATATTAATGCAACAACTTCTTCCTGTTGCGTTGTGGGGGCTTCTTTCAAAGGATGCGTTGGCGGTTTTGTTTGATTTATGTGGCTACTTTAGAGATGTATCTAGTAAGACTCTATATGTAGAAGACCTAAAAAAACTTGAGGCTCATATTCTTATAATTATACGTCACTTGGAGATGATTTTCCCTCCTAGTTTTTTCACCATAATGGTACACTTGGTTTTGCATCTAGCTACCCAAGCAAGGATTGCTGGACCAGTGCTTTTTATATGGATGTACTTCGTCGAGAGGTACCTTGGGTCATTGAAATCACATGTGCGTAATAAAGCTCATCATGAGGCTTCCATTGCAGAAGCTATTGCAGCTCTCGAGTGTGTTAATTTTTGTTATACATCCCTTGATGGATTTGATCTGATATTTAGGCTGTTTTCAAAGATTAATAATGACACTTCAGTGGCAGATAATCCAAATATGGCTGAAGAAACGGTGTTTTCACAAGTGGGGCGGCCTTTAGGGAAGCCTAAGTCATGCACTATTAGCCAAATTAGCAAGACACAAGCACATCATTATGTGCTATTCAACTGTCCGGGTGTCGCTGAATTTTTACAGTAAGTATCAAAATTACATAATTCATGTATAAAATATGTTATTTCATACTTATAAATCAAAGATAAAGGCTATTTCATAATATAAATCAAAGATAAAGGTTATTTTTTAATGTATAATTATTATTTCCTTTTTTAAGAGTAGATGCTTCAGAACTTAAAAGACGAAGTCGTCCAAGGCGTTTAACATTGAAAGACATTGAGCGCACTCAACATGAAGTATTTCATGATTGGTTCAGGCAACATGTAAGTAGGGTCATTATCAATTTCTTCTTTTTGTTATTATTATTATTATTATTATTATTACTATTACTATTATTATATTTATTATTAGTGGGGTCCACTCGATGCTGTCACAAAATATCGGGGGTATAATGTCAATGGTTTCAGCTTTAGATCCAAGCGATTTGACAAGTGTACTCAAAATAGTGGTGTCGTGGTTATTGCAAAAACATCAAGCTATGCAAGTTCTAGTGATAGGAACTCTATTTTGGGAGATGTTGCGTACTATGGTCGAATAGTAGATATCATAAAACTGAAATACTTTGGAGGACATTCAGTTGTATTGTTCAAATGTGAATGGTTTGACCCTATAAGTGGAAGAGGTGTAAAGAAGGATGAATTAGGTTACACACTAGTCAATACTTCTCGATTAACGAATACAGGGGAAAACATGGAGCACGAACCATATATTTTTGCAGCGCAAGCTGAACAAGTCTTTTACATACAAGACCAAAACAATCTGCAATGGTCGGTTGCTATAAAAATGAAGCCCAAAGATAAATATGACTTGGTAGATGATGACTTCAGTGAAGACACAGAAGAAGAACCATATCATGTCACATTTTTGAACAATATTTTAACTGATGAAAACGGAAATCACAGTTGGCTTAGGAGGGGTGTAGAAGCGACCACGGTAGATGACAATGAAGATTCTTGAATCCTTGTTTGATATATTAAACTGTTGTTTTTAAATTTTTTGTTGAAGTTGGTGACATTGTTAGTAATACTTTGAGCAACCTTTTTTATTGTGTATTGATGTTATTGCTGAATATTTTGGTGACTGTTTTTATGTCTCGTTTTAGCTACCTAATTAAACTTATTGTTGCTGTTATATATTTGTTGTTGCTATGGTTGTTTTTAATTCTTCTTTTTTGTGTGGTAACTTGTCCTTGCTGAAACAATTTGCTATATGATATTGTGAAATGATAAGTTGAACGAAACATATTTACATCTTATTGTTATAATTTTTAAAAATCCGTCTTTATATTCATATAGAGGCGATTTCTCTACCCGAAATCACTTGAGAAATGGATACTGAATCTATTGGGCACAAATGGAGAGATCACAAATGCAACTTGAAGGGAGAGGGTAACGTTATGATACGACGTCAACACCCTGTATGATAATTGCCCAGATCCTGATGTTCTATATGATCAATGGGTTAGCCTTGTTAATTTCTGGAGGTCAGAGGAAGGAAAGGAAAATTTGTGCAGGGTTATGTTCTTTTTATTATTATCAAAACTGGTATTGGTGCTAAATAACTCCAATTGACTGTAATTCTCTTGCACTAATTTCACAGAAAAGAAGCAAGCTTAGTAAAGAATCACATAGCAAGGCTAAAGTGAAGCCGATTCATACCACTGGTACTAAGAGTCATGCTCGTGTTCGTGAAGAGTTGGTATGTTAGATGTTTACATCCTTTAAATTGGACATGTTTTGATTACTTAATTTTGATTTGTCATCCTTATTTTTTTGCTTGTGATTTGTATTTTTTTGAATGCTTAGAAAAAAAGATTGTACAAGAGTCCATCATGAACTCAAACTTATATAGAATGCCACAAGCATGAATCAGAAGCAGATATAACGGTCTGTTTTTTTTTTTTCTTCTGAATTTCTTATTTTCAAAATTTATGTTCCATTTTGCAATTGCTAATCACATAATTGTTTATGCTTTGTAGAATCAGATCAAGAAAATTATAACAGAGCAAGGGGACAAAGAAAACTTAGATGATGATCCAGTTTCACAAGTGTTGGGAAAAGATCAATTTGGCCGTGTTCGTGGTTTAGGATTAGGTGTTAAGCCATCAGACGTAGGAGAGCCTTCTATACCCCGGTCATGCACTAATCTAAACATGTCCACTGAGGATGAAGTAGCATTTATGCATTATTTTCGCCAATTAAAGGGGAAGGTCGAAAGATTGACAAATCTTGTGAGAAGGCAAGGCAAAACTATTATTAAAGTGAAGAGAAAGCTGGAAGATCATAACATTACCTTCTCAGATGAATCTGAATCTAATGTTAGCACATCTGATTCTGATGAGTTCGAATCGGAGGAAGAGCATGAAAATTCTGATCCTAACTAGGTAAATACAATTCCTCTTATATACTTCTCGTATCAATTTATTTGGTTGTGGTTATGAGATGAACTGTTGCTTCCTCTCTGAAAATAATGGTGGTATTTGAATTTATCTTTTGGCTTGACTTGACACAAGCAACTGTGTATCAGTTCTAATTGATTTGTTCTTTGTTACTTGATTCCTTATAATTGTGGATACCGGAAAAACAATGGTTGTTTGGGTGATTCCCTAGATTCATGATTGGATTGTTGGTTCGTTCTTGGATATGTTTGAAACAGGTTACAGGCTATAAATAGTCCCATTTTGGGATGGTTCATCCAATTTACAAAGGAGACTCTGCCGAAATTTCTATTGAAAATTCATAATTTATTACTTTGTGTTGATTGTCAAACAAACAAATTTGTGACTAATTATCTGATGTTTTGGGAAAAGTACTTTCTGATCCATGGTTTTAAGTTTGATTTTTATGCTCTTGGCCAAAATTTAGATTGATGTTGCAAATAAATTTGATACCTTTGTTTTATGTCATTTATGTAGGCCTAACAATTGTAATTTTCAATTGATATAGGTTATGCTTGCAACTCAAAAGATATCTCACGGAGGCAAATTCATAATCACATATGGGCGTCATTCAAAGTATCATTGAACTTCTACATGGACTGATTTATGTGGCATGAATAATGTTTTAATGTATAGATTTAAGCAGTAGTTTTTTGGAATGGTTTTAGGTACTTGAAAATATTTCAATGTTTATTGAGTTTGATTTTTAGTTTCTTTTTGGTGTGTTGAATCCTTCTCTATACAAATTCTGCTGCTGTTAGATTTCTTAATAGAAAAATAACAAGTTGAAATGACATATGCACAATTGCGACGCTAAAAGTGCGATGGATATATAGGGTCAAAAAGTGCGGCACCTTGCCTCTTACGACGCTTAATAGCACCTTTATAGATTGTGTAATAGTGAAACATTATAGTTATTGCGGCGCTTTCAAGTATCGCATTAGGCTAATAAGCTATGAACCTACTATACTATGGCGGCGCTTATAAGTGCCTCTAAGAAGTGCCTCTAAAAGATGCTAAAGCATTAGGTGAAAGTCACGGCGCTTTTAGTATGTTGTACCGACGTTGTCAAATTGCGCCGCTGCAGGTCCTTGCGGCATCCACTTGTGCGGCACTTTAGCAAGCGTCGGTAAAGGATCTTCCGGCGCTTTTTTGCGTCGCAGGAACCTAATTTTGTGCGTCGCAATAGTCCATTCCTGTAGTAGTGAGAGTAAATTAAGACCTAAATGTGGTATTAGGGTTTATGCTTGGTTATGACCTTTAGAGCGAGAACTTTTGCAATCTATGTTCTTTAATTTTTATCGTGCAAAAGTGTTAGGTTCTTGCTTGTAGTTCTCGCTCTAAAGGTCTTAATCTTGGAAAAGTGTTAGCTTGTAGTTCTCGTTCTAAAGGTCTTCAATTTTGCATCCGTCAACCAATTTTGCTTGTAGTTGTGCATGACAAACAACCGAGTTTCCTTGTCATCCACAACTAGCTTATCTCTCTAGTCTCAACCTTTATAACGCATTTACAAACCTTCATACCACTTACATTGCATTTAAGACCTAAGACTATGACTCTATGAACTTGGTATTCATGCAAACTTCAAGACTTGGCTTCATGAGCTTCGTCTTTTCATCCGTTGAACTTGTTTTTTAGTACATGCACATGCAAACATAAACTTGCATACAATATGATAGTTCAATGTAGTTTGTCATCATTCAAAACACAAGCTAAGAACTCAACAACCACCAAATCATCCACATACCATTCCAAATTTTGTGCATCATATCCTCAAATATCTTTTGCATGGCATGTTGGTATGTGGCTCCAGCAATTTTTAGTCCAAAAGGAATTATTTTGTGGCAAAATATCCATTTGGGAGTTTGAAAGTCAGTTGCCTCTTAGTCTTCAAGTGCCATTTGAATCTGATTATATCTAGTTGTAAAATCCATAAATGTCAAAGCCCCATGACCAGTAGTTGCATTGATCATGATTTCGGTGACTGGAAGAGGAAAGTCATCTTTTGGACATGCGTCGTTCAAATCACGAAAGTTTACACAAATCCTCAACTGCTAGTTTTTCTTCCTTACGGGAACAATATTTGCTATCCAAGTTTGGTACTGGACCTCGCGACTAAAGCCAGCATCTATGAGCTTGTTAACTTCACTCTCAACTTCAGGGATTAACTCTGGCCTGAACCTTCGCTGAGGTTGTTTCTTTGGGCTGAAGCCTTTCTTTATTTCCATGAAATGTACCGCAACTTTTGGGTTGAGTCCTGGCATTTCCTTATAACTCCAAGCGAAGACATCTTTATAATTAGACAACAAATTATGGTATTCTTGCTCCTCTTCTTGAGAAAGATGAGCACTAACATACACTGATCGAGGATCTTCAGAACTCCCTAAGTTTAGCTCTTTTAAGTCATCCACCGTGGCTTGCCCCCCATATTCCAACGTTTTCGGTGCTTCATCGGTTTCAACTTCTTCCTCCAGGTTGGGGATTTCTTGCACTATGACGTGATGCGACATAACAATTTGCTCTAACAATCTTGCTAAAAGATGACAACAATCCGACCCTTGGCCTTTAGAGGTTGTCGTTTGGTGATATCAGCCTCTTGTTTTCGTATCTTCTTAGATGGAATGACGCTCCTGGCGTCATACTTTCCCTTAACAAAACTTTTCTTGGAATCATCTTCTCTGGCTTTATTAGCTTTACTCTTCAAATGACTAAAGACTGAATGTCACAACGGCTTTTGGATCTTAGGTGTTGCACCAATCCTTTTAATGACAGATGGCTTATCCCTTATGCATAAAGCTTTTGGAGTTAAAGTTAAGATTTTATCATTTTCTTTTACAACATCTTCGCGCTTGCCTAGCCTGTCAAATACTGAAGGGCGTGCTTTGTATCTTGATAGATCTACCCTATTAGATATAAAACTACTTGGTGGCACGTCATTCTTTTCACCCCAACCTTCATCTAATTCCGCCGCTGTAATCTATTGCATGGAAGTGGTATTTGCCTTACGCCTGACAATGATCTTTATAGGCCCAGAAGATTTAAAACCAAGACCTATCCTAAGGGAATTTACTTTAACACCATATTGCTGAAGCAACTTTTGCATACCATTGAGTCCATTTGCCTTATCTTCAACGACTTTTCCCATTGGCGTGGGATTTTCAAAGTCACACCCAACTTTTGCCAAGAGCTTATATGCTTTTGGGTCGAACTTGTATTTATTGAGACCTTGGTTTTTTGAACTTTCGACCCACTTGAAAGTCATTGGCTTTGAAATTTTACTTTGTTTACCTTTAGGCAATGGTAATACAACATCTTTATCCTGAAAGTTCTGAACTAAAGTTTTAGCTTTTTGATTCTACCTATGCTTAACTTGAGCATCCTGACACAACACAAATGGGGACATGCTTTCCTTGCGGCGCGACTTGGGTACATAAACGAGAACTGGATTTATCTTTGTCTTCTTTGGAAGAAAGCTGAAGAGTTTGCCTCTCAACAGGAGTTAACTAAGTGATATTAACTGGTGTTGGAGCCTCAACATTTGTTTTGTCTTCCTTTTTTCTTGTTGAAGAAATTTGAAATGGCAATATTACAGAAGAAGTTGCTTCGTCACTCTCAAAGAACTTGGCATCCGCAAAGTAAGACTCTACTCTAGTGAAAGGCTTGACATCTCCATCAATCTTCCTTACTCCTCCACGATAGTATTTTAAGCATTGATGGAGGGTAGATGCAACCACACCATTTTCGTGCAACCAAGGGCGTCTAAGCAACATTTTGTAAGATGTTTTAGGATCAGCCACATGAAATAGAGTAGGTGTTGTCTAATCACCCATGGTGAGATCGACACGAATTATGCCAATTGCACGATGACTCTCAAATTAAATCCTTGGATCACAATTCGACTTTGGGATAGTTCTGCTACTATGATCCCTAATTCATTCATTGTGGTCTTAGTCATAATGTTTAAAACCGACCCACCATCTACTAAATACGTCCAACCTTTTGATCCCGAACGAATCCTGTCATAAATAATGGTCGGTTTTTAGGTCTAGATCCCATGAGTAAGTCATCATCAGTAAGGACTATGGCGCTATTACATGATGCACATTTATCAAAATGTTCTTTAACTTCACTAACATCTTTTACCTTATTAGCATACAACTCTGGTTGCTGAAGTGCCAAAGCCAATTGTTTACACATTTCTCTTGGCAAACAAAATATTTCCCTCTATCCCATACGCGTGGTGAGAGCATCAAGAATAGCCGATATCTTCGGATCCATCGATGACCCCGAATGTTGAAGGGTTAATTTTAGTGACACCTCATGCTCGTTAACTTGTTCATCCTCCTTTTCTTCTTCTTCTTCTTCTTCATTTTAATGTTCCTCAACTTCAACTGAGACTGTGTTGACAGTCACAACATTCAAGTACTCTTCGGGGAAGAATTCTTCAAATTTTATAGGAGCAACAATTTCTTGTTCAAGCACTTCATCTTGCATCATCTTATGTTTTGTGGCTCTTTTTGGTCCTCTCCTCCCCTTTGGACGTTTAGCAGTTTTCTTTCTTTGTTTTCCTTTTGTTTGATGAGGGGGTTGCAACTTTGAAGTCATTTGCTTCCTAGTACGCCTCCTTGTCACTAGAGTCCATCCTTCGTCATTGTCATCATCATTTAACACACACACCTTTCAACATGTGTCTCCGCTTTGCATTGGAAATAGATGGTTGGACTTACACCAAAATAGGCTACAGAGATCCAAATTGTATTAATTCCAAATGAAGAGAAGGCTCATCAATCACTACTGCAGCATGATTAGTCCCAACAGCTTCATCGAGATCAAGCACAATTTTCCCTTTTTGAGCAAGACGCATGTTCCTCTCCTTCAATGTAACACATTTTTCAATAGGGTGACTCACTAGCCTGTGATATCGATTGTAGTTTGGATCCGATGTTTTACTCATTTCCGCAGGTCGCTTAGATTCAGGCAACTCAATTATCTTCTTTTCCAACAATTCATCCGGCATTCCAGACAAATCTGAGTCAGGGAACAAATACTTCTTTGCTTGCAATTCTTTCAAGGTTGGCTTATCGCCTCTATAAGCACTTGGGTAAGAAGTCTTCTTCTCCTCCTTAGCCTTTCCTGAGATTTTGACATGCGAAGAAGTGGTAGTGATCATCATTGACTCTTTCGTAGAGCTTTTAGAAGGTTTATCACCCTTTTTGAACTCTTTCTTTTCCTTAGACTCAGATTTTTCTTTACTTTTACCTTTGCTAGCAATGGTAAAGTCCATGTCATGAGCCCATGTTGCTAGCTCCTGGAATGTCTTTGGCATTATTCCATTAAGAATGTACCTCAAATCCCAATCCATTCCATTGATACACATTGCTACAGTAGAGGTTTTAGTCAATCTGTCCTTGCACTTAAGACTTTGAGCGCGCCATCGACTGATGTAGTCAATGACAGGTTCATCTTTCCACTGCTTAGTGTCAGTCAATTCGACCATGCTATCAACACACTTAGTACTATAGAACCTATTCAAGAATTCTCCCTCCAAGTGCTCCCAATTATCAATTGTTTGTGGGGAAAGATCAGTATACCAATCAAAGGCAATTCCCTTGAGAGAACGAACGAATTGTCTGACCAATAAGTCATTAGTAGTACCAGCGTTGTTACATGTCTCAATGAAGTATGCGACATGCTGTTTAGGATTGCCCATACCATCAAATTGATTGAACTTTTGTGGCTGATAACCGGCTGGCATGCCCAACTTTTCAATCCTCTTAGTATAAGGCTTTACTTAACGATGATCCTCCTTACCACTAACACTTATTTGATTCTTGATTGTTTTAGCTATCATGTCTTTAATTTGTTGAGCAGTAACTAAAGCATTCTTGGGATCACGAATTTTGTCTTTCCCATCCTTTGAATTGTCCTCAGTTTCAGAGTTATCCTCCTCACTTTCGGACGATTCAACAATTTGCTTCCCAATCTTCTTCTTCAGTTTAGCAATTTGCATGTTTTGCTTCTTAATTTCATCATCCTTTTCATCTCCATCGTTTGTCAACAAGTTTTTCCTCCATAGTTTTGTTTTCATGAATCACCATGACAGAGGCAGTGTCCAGCTGCTGATACGCATATAAATGAGCAAAACTTCGAGGGTTTGGGGTTGGTTGAAGGTGGAAAACAAGAAGCAACCTTGGGAGAGTTAGTGGCTTATGGAGACACAAGGCTTCTTGGGTTGGCTAGGGTGGATTTCTACGTGTGCATGGTGACATGCACAAGCTTATTCACGTAAAAATAAAGCAAGTATAGTTAGTAGTTTAGAAGTGTTGAGCTATATGGGTTTTCTTCCCACGTCATTTGATAGGGTTTTACCATATGGTGTTTTGTTATTTTCTTGATTAGTTTATGAGTCAAGGTTGATGGAATCAAGTATGAGAAACACAAAAATGGAGGTTTCTTGAAATAAAGATTGAATCTTTAAGAGTTTCTTGAAGTTCTTGAAATAGCAAGTCCAACAAAAATCAACGAGAAATCAAGCAATGCATATGGCGGGATTTTTGGAAGATTTTTGAAGTTTTGGGCAACGTTGTCAACGCGGGATTTTGTGTTGTTTGACTTTGTCAACCTAAGGTTGTTATTCGGATATATGGTGGTTAGATTTGATTTGCAAAATATCTAAGATTTAGACTAGAAATCAGATTACAAAATATATGGTGCAAAGATATGTATCCGGTTTTGTTAGGATTTTCTTGTTATCCTAATCTTAGTTTGTTATACCATATATCTAAGGTAGTTAGGATATGTTTAGATTTCTGAAATATTGTGTGATATGTTTAGCCTATAAATAGGATGTAAAATACATCAATAAAATTCAGATTTGAGAGATTAAACACAAATTGTTTCCGGCTTTTATTGTTTCACGAAGAAAACAAAATTTTGAGAGTTTCTTGTGAGAAATTCGATTGAGTGAGTGGTGCTTTTGCTTTATCTCACGTGAGGATAGTTCTTAGGATTTGAGGGTGCTTTGCTTTAATCAAATTCTACCAATTATTCGCCTTAGAAGTTCGGATTTGTGGTGCGTGGCTTTATCAAATTTGAAGTCTAAGTTTCCTTGGTGTGAGTGGCGTTTGTCTATAACAAAATTCACATCAACTTTTGGTGCTTTCGTTGAGAGATTCATTCAATCTCAAGTGTTCAATATCAATTATCATGGCTCAAGAAGGTGGAGACGAACATCCACAAGGATTCACGAAGGGTTTGAGCTTGGCTCAAGCAAAAGAGCTACGTATGCAAGGGGAGATTGACGAGTTAAAGGCTCGTTTAGATGAAGTCCTAACCATCATGGCTTCTACCAAGAAAACTCCTACTAAATCTAAACAAGAGGAGGGCTCATCATCAAGTGAAAGTGAGCAAGAAAGTGTGAGGAGTGTACGTAAACCAAAAAAGGGATACTCATCAAGTTCTAGTGACGATGAGGAACCAAGATCAAGGCACAAACGTAAGGGAAAGATGAGGGATGATGATCGAAATCTTAAACTCGAAATTCCTGAGTTTAATGGAGGTATGGATCCTGAAAAATTTCTAGATTGGATTCGTAGGGTTGAGAGGATTTTTCGTTACAAAGAATATGATGATCATAAGTCCTATAAATTGGCGGAATTAAAACTCACTTCCTATGCAAGTTTATGGCTTGAGGGTTTACAAAGAAAGAGAAGGAAAGAAGGTAGATCAAAAATATCTTCATGGTCTAAATTGAAAAGGGAGATGAGGAAACGTTTTGTTCCTCAAGATTTCGAGCAAAACAATTTCATCAAGATGCATACATTAAAACAAGATAGAAAAACGGTTGATGAATACATTGTGGAGTTTGAAAAATTGATCATGATTTGTGATTTAGAAGAGAAGGAGGACCACAAAGTGGCTCGTTTTGTGGCTGGTCTAGATGAAAATATAAGGGAGAAGGTCGAATTACAACCTTATTGGACCTTTGATGAAGTTTGTAGAGTGGCAGCAAGGGTTGAGAAACAAGTTGCACGCAAAACAAAGACATACTTCAAAACCTATGATTCTAAAGAAAAGCGTGATACTTTTCCTCAAAAACCAAACTTTGATAAGGTTACTAAACCCCCTTTCATCAAGGATAAGAGTTCATCTTCAAAGCCCCAAAGTAGTGATTCACGCATTGTGTGTTTCAAGTGTAAAGGGCAAGGTCACATTCAAAGAGATTGTCCTCATGCTAGGGTCACAACAACTCGAAATTGGGTAGATGGGGAAGGCCTTGAAGAAGAGGAGGAGATGTATGGGGATGAGGGAGAGGAAGAGTATGGCAATGATGAAAATATGGAGGAAGACACGGAGGAAGTCCAACCAGAAACACAAGGTCAATCCTTAGTGTTACGTAGGGTATTACAATCTCAAAGTGCACAACCTTTGGAGAGTCAAAGGGATAAAATTTTTCTCACAAGGTGTAATGTTCAAGGCAAGCTTTGTGATGTAATCATAGATACTGGAAGTTGCACAAATGTAGTATCTACGTTGTTGGTGGAAAAGCTCGCAATTCCTACAAAGATACATCCTCAACCATACAAGCTACATTGGCTTAGCAACACAAGTGATGTTAAGGTAAACAAACAAGCCTTGATTGCGTTTAAAATTGGTAAATTTGAGGATCAAGTACTTTGTGATGTTTGTCCTATGGATGCTTGTCACATATTATTGGGTAGACCTTGGCAATATGATCGTTTTGTGAAGTTTAATGGGAGAACAAATGTTTATATTGTGCGTAAGAACCCTAATGAAAAATCATATGCATTAAAACCCTTGATGATTTCTAAACCTAAGACAAGCATGGGTAATTCTAAAGGTGTTTTGTTGGTGGGTGGAAAGGAGTTAGAAAGGGAGTTGAAAACAAGTTCTATGTCTTACATGTTGTTAGCCAAAGAGGTACAAGACGAAGCCCCAGAAATTCCTAGGGTTTTGCATCCTATGTTGAATGAGTTTTCAGATGTGTTTCCTAATGAGTTGCCACCAGGATTACCACCAATAAGAGGGATTGAACATCAAATTGATCTTATTCCTGGGTCTCAAATTCCTAACAAGCCTGCATATAGATGTAATCCAGAGGAGACAAAGGAGATACAAAGGCAGATTGAGGAATTAATGGAGAGGGGATACGTGAGAGAGAGCATGAGTCCATGTGCTGTGCCTACATTAATAGTACCTAAGAAGGATGGGACGTGGAGAATGTGTATTGATTCAAGGGCAGTTAACAATATAACCGTCAAGTATAGGTTTCCTATACCTAGATTGGATGATTTGCTAGATGAATTACATGGTTCTCAATTATTTTCAAAGATTGATTTAAGGAGTGGATATCATCAGATTAGAATGAAGGAGGGTGATGAATGGAAAACAGGTTTTAAAACAAAGCTAGGGCTTTATGAATGGTTAGTCATGCCTTTTGGGTTAACTAATGCACCTAGTACGTTTATGAGGTTGATGAATGAGGTCTTAAAGCCATACATTGGTAAGTTTGTAGTGGTATATTTAGATGATATTTTGGTGTATAGCAAGAGTGTTAATGATCATCTAAGCCATCTAAGGAGTGTGTTTGGGACCTTACGAGAACAAAAGCTCTATGCTAAGCTCGAAAAGTGTTATTTCATGGTACCAAGTGTGACGTTTTTGGGGTATATTGTGTCCAAAGATGGGGTTTCTGTTGATCCATCTAAAGTGGAAGCTATAAAATCATGGCCAACACCAAAGAACGTGACTGAAGTACGTGCTTTTCATGGGTTAGCCTCGTTCTATAGGAGGTTTGTGAAGAATTTTTCATCTGTTGTTGCTCCTATAACCGAATGCATTAAGAAGGATAAGCCTAAGTTTGAGTGGACTAAGGGGGCACAAGAAGCTTTTGAATTGATTAAGAAGTTGCTTTGTAACACACCTATACTAGCCTTACCAGATTTCTCTAAACCATTTGAAGTAGAGACGGATGCAAGTGGGGTTGGAATTGGTGCTGTTCTAGTCCAAGGGAAGAGGCCAATTGCTTACTTTAGTGAGAAGTTGAATGGTGCTAAACTGAACTATTCTACATATGACAAGGAGTTCTATGCCATTATTAGAGCTTTGGATCATTGGAGTCATTATTTAAGGCCTAATCACTTCATATTACATTCTGATCATGAAGCTTTGAAGCACATTAATGGTCAACAAAAATTGAATCCAAGACATGCTAAATGGGTTGAATTTTTGCAATCTTTTCACTTCTCTTCAAAGTACAAAACGGGGAAGTCTAATGTTGTTGCTGATGCTTTGTCAAGAAGGTATACTTTGCTTGGTGTTTTGAACTTTAAGTTGCTTGGGTTAGAGTTGATAACACAATTTTACGAGCAAGATGGTGATTTTGGACCAATAATGGCGCAACTTTCAAAGGGGTCTATGAGTTCCTATGTGCTACATGATGGGTTTTTGTTTAAAGGTAATCTATTGTGCATACCTAAGTGTTCTATACGTGAGTTGCTAGTAAGGGAGGCTCATGGAGGAGGTATTGCTGGACATTTTGGCATTACAAAGACACTAACCATGTTGCAAGAACATTTTTATTGGCCAAAGATGATTGTTGATGTTGAGGCCATAATTGCTCAATGTGCTACTTGTCAAAAGGCAAAGGCAGCCTTTCATCAAGGTTTTTATACTCCATTGCCAGTGCCAGAGGGACCTTGGGAAGATGTTTCTATGGATTTCATTGTAGGGTTACCAAGGACAGCAAGGGGAAAAGATGCTATTATGGTAGTGGTTGATAGATTTTCAAAGATGGCTCATTTTACACCATGTCACAAGACAGATGATGCTATGAATGTGGCTGATTTATACTTTAAAGACATCATAAGGTTGCATGGGGTTCCAAAGACTATTGTAAGTGATAGAGACACAAAATTCATGAGCTACTTTTGGAAGTCACTTTGGAGGTTAATAGGCACGAAACTTTTGTTTAGCACATCTTATCATCCTCAAACAGATGGCCAAACAGAAGTCACTAATCGAACACTAGGGGTTTTGTTGCGTGGTTTGGTTAGTAAGACACAAAAAGATTGGGATTTGAAGCTTGCTCATGCTGAATTTGCTTATAATAGGTCACCTACTTATGCTACTAAGCACTCACCTTTCGAGATTGTCTATGGAGTTAATCCTAAGTTACCAATTGATTTTGTAAGTATTCCTAAAGGGGAGTTGGTACACAAAGATGCCAAGACTAAGGTTGAGTACATGCAAAAACTTCATGCAGAAGTAAGGGCTCGAATTGAGAAGGTTAATGATATTTACAAGGCACGAGCAAACAAACATAAATCACAACATGTCTACAAAGAAGGGGATTTGGTTTGGTTACACTTGAGGAAGGAAAGATTTCCAAATCAAAGGAAGAATAAACTTATGCCTCGTTGTGATGGACCGTTCAAGATCATAAGTAAAGTGGGGGATAATGCTTATAAATTGGAATTACCAGGAGAATATGGAGTCCATGCTACTTTCAACATTGGTGATTTAGCTCCTTATGTTCCTGATGACCAACTTCGAGGTTTGAGGACAAACTCTTTTGAAGAAGAGGAGGATGATACGCATATCAATGAGCAAAACTTCGAGGGTTTGGGTTTGATTGAAGGTGGAAAACAAGAAGCAACCTTGGGGGAGTTAGTGGCTTATGGAGACACAAGGCTTCTTGGGTTGGCTAGGGTGGATTTCTACGTGTGCATGGTGACATGCACAAGCTTATTCACGTAAATGTAAAGCAAGTATAGTTAGTAGTTTAGAAGTGTTGAGCTATATGGGTTTTCTTCCCACGTCATTTGATAGGGTTTTACCATATGGTGTTTTGTTATTTTCTTGATTAGTTTATGAGTCAAGGTTGATGGAATCAAGCATGAGAAACACAAAAATGGAGGTTTCTTGAAATAAAGATTGAATCTTGAAGAGTTTCTTGAAGTTCTTGAAATCGCAAGTCCAACAAAAATCAACGAGAATCAAAGCAAGTTATATGGCGGGATTTTGGACAGATTTTTGGAAGATTGGGCAACGTTGTCAACACGGTTTTTCAAGTTGTTTGACTTGGTCAACCTTGGGTTGTTATTCGGAAATATGGTCACTAGATTTAATTTGCAAAATATCTAAGATTTAGACTAGAAATCAGATTACAAAATATATGGTGCAAAAATTGTATCCGGTTTTGATAAGATTTTCTTGTTATCCTAATCTTAGTTTGTTTTACCATATATCTAAGGTAGTTAGGATATGTTTAGAATTCTGAAATATTATGTGATATGTTTAGCCTATAAATAGGATGTAAAATACATCAATAAAATTCAGATTTGAGTAATTAAACACAAAGTGTTTCCGGTTTTTATTGTTTCACGAAGAAAACAAAATTTTGAGAGTTTCTTGTGAGAAATTCGATTGAGTGAGTGGTGCTTTTGCTTTATCTCACGTGAGGATAGTTCTTAGGATTTGAGGGTGCTTTGCTTTAATCAAATTCTACCAATTATTCGCCTTAGAAGTTCAGATTTGTGGTGCGTGGCTTTATCAAATCTGAAGTCTAAGTTTCTTTGTGTGAGTGGCGTTTGTTTATAACAAAATTCACATCAGCTGCGGTAAGTCACCTGATTCCTTGAGCATAAAAGGACTGAGAGGAGATGATAGAGGAGAACTACTATCAGTTTTAGAGTCAACCTCTATGTTTGGGTTAATAAAGGGGACTAGTGTGAACGACCAAAAGTCTTCTTCCTTGTCAACATCAATTTGCCTTGGTGACGTGAAAGAAGTTAATGACAATCGTTTGTGTCCTGCAATGGAACTAGAACTGGTATGTTTTGTGGTAGAGTCTGAACCGAAGACAAGAGACTCACATACCCTATAAGGTGTGTTAAGTGCCTCCAAAACAGCCTCAACAACACTATTCTAGCATAGTTTGATAGGTACCGCAGCTGCAAGCAGACTTGCTACAGTAGACGTGACTGCAACCCTTTTCATTCCTGTAACACCCTGGAATTTCCAAACTTCCTTCTCTAGATTTTTCGGAAAACGTATTACAATTAATATAGAATAGTAATTATTAAAACTCCTACATAACTAGGAAAAACCAAAGCATTACCGCCACCGTGATAATGACTAAGGCATTTATCAAAGTACTATAGCGGAAGTCTTTAAAACCAAAACCAAATTTAAAATATGAGCTCAAAAACAATCTCAAAACCAAAATCAATCCAACAACCAAAAGAAAATCAACTTAAAACTTTGTTACACTTCGGAAACATACTAATGTCCCTTCAAAATCAAAACCTTAAACTTCGGAAATAAAAATAACATCCAAAAATGATTAATTAAATCCATAAGCAAATAGATTAAGAAACTACGAAGACTACAATGCAAGCACTCTCACTCCAGCCCAGCATGAATGACTTAAGCCCACTTGTACCTGTAGCCTTCCCTTATTCTAGACAACTACTCGCCAACGGTCATCGTAGGGCCAAGTTCAAGACAAAGCCATGCACACAAAACAAACAGGTAGCAAAGTTGAGTACATAACTACTAAAGACTATGTAGCATGATCAAAATAAAATATAAGTAAAGCATACATACATCTTACCGTTGACAACTCTTCACCTATGCATATATAGATTCAACTTAAACAAATCAATTCTTATATTTAAACTTTGGATTTCGCATCGAACGGGTTTCCTTTTTGTTTTTAAAATCAACCTACTGGGCACCAACTTCGGAGAAACTCCAAGAAGGTATTACCTATGTCACACAAAGTGACGGAATTCCAGCGCTTTAAAAAAATATAAAAAAGTACGTCTTTTACTTCCAATTAGAAGTCATAGATTATTGTTCCATACCCCTTCCCCCCCCCCCCCATTGTTCATACTCATGGTATATACGTTCCAAGAGTTTTTGTGCTAATCCTCTTTCAGTTTACGTGATTAAAAGGTTTAACAATATTATGGCTCCCATACAACATCACATAAAAGCATGCATAAAACCAAACAAGCCATATTAATTATCTTTGAATTAAAGTGATTCTAAAAAAATCTTGTGTGTCCTTTAATTAATCTAAACTTCCTTTGCCACACATTAATTGTTAGTGGCTAACTATTTACCTTTTTCCTTGACCACACATTAAACTATGAGTGGCAATAGGTATAAAAATATTTGCTCATTAACTTCTATTAATTAGGTGAATAAAAATTCCCGAACTACTTTTCTTATTGATTAAGTAACAAATCAACTTAAATAAGTTCCTTTCTTCCTCATTAAACTATTGGACAACTTTAAACTAATAATAACATTCCAATTCCATCTTGAAGAATTAATATTACGATAAATGTGAAATGTCAAACAATACAAAATCATGCTTCTTGTTCTTTCAAAAACATGTCATACATGTCAATTCACAATCAAATTAAGGAACAAAAACATATCATATAAGATCCACCCAGCATGAATTCTAATTTATATATCCGCCTTTAGTACTTAGGTCCTTGTGCTGTAGTGGTGATCCGCCACAACTTCTAGAAGTCAACTAGATTGAAGTCTCCTACATAGAGAAAACCAAAACTAAATTAAAATCTTGTTGACTAAGTTCTACAGCAACTCTAAACTAACTTTCTACATTGGAAGCTTGTCCAAAACCTTCCCTATACGATCTCTATTCAATTCCATACTTTATTTAAACTTTTCCAGTGTAAAATACTTGATTTTTCAGTAATTTTCCAAAAATGACAGCATTGTAAAATTCCCTAAAAAACTTTAAAACCTTTCGAAATATCATATTTTCATCATAAAACACTATATTCATGTGCTAAGATCAATATACAATACTTAAACGCATTAAAAATAATTATAACTTACTATGTCACATGCTACTATTTTTATTGGGCATCATGTGTTAATAAAAATTTAAAGCTTTATTTGTTTATCTAAAACTCATTAAAAACTCATAAAAACATCATGAATTCATCATAAAACTCTTTTACAATCTATTAACATCATCATGAATCAAATCTATGCTTTAGAATAATTTTTCATAAGACAAAACATGTTCATAACATTTATTCCATTGATTTTCATGATTGCAAAATTTGGACAACAATATAATTCAATTTTAAAACCTGTAAAAATCAATCTAAACTGCATAAATTCACCCAACAACAATTCATGATCATAATATTGAAGTTTAAATCATTAAAAGCCATAAAATCAAGAATTTCATATACAAAACCCTAATTTAAAATTTCATGATCAAACAAATAAATTAATAAATTAAACTAAATCATAACATTATAAAAACATGATTAAAGCTATAGAAACATGATTAAGCATAATTATAATCAATAATTTGTAAGATTGAATAAAAAAAAAGGGAAGGTTTTTCTTTTTTTTTTTATTTATAAATATAAAAGGGTTTCGAATTTTACCAAAATAGGGAGGAGGGTGGCGTGGTGGCCGGCGGTGTTGGCAGCCTGTAGTAGGGGTGCCGGCGAGGGGAGGAGTGACGGCGAGGAGAGGGAGGGCTGCACTTTTTTTTCTTGTTTTCGAAAATTTTTCCGATTTGTCTTTCTTTTTTTGAAAATTTTTTTCTTTCTTTTCTTGGAATCCTAAAAATATAAACTGCAATATAAATATGAAATTTTGCGGTTTTAAAGGGTATTTATAGGCCCCAAAGTAGGATTTAGTGCAATTACATAAATACCCTTAATGTTTGAAATTACTTTTATGTCCTTGTTTTAAAACAATTTAGGGAACTCTAAAAATTCCATTTTTAGGAACTTTTCAAAATATTTAATAGAACATGAAATATTATTTATAAACATAAAATAATTAACTTGATTAAAATTTATTTAAATTCCCTTTCTTTTATATTTTTATTAAACTTAATTTCTCAATAAAAATATTAAAAACATACGTATAAAATACGAAAATAACTTCTTAAAATACTTGAAAACATGTGGTATTACAGTCTACCCCCCTTAAGGGCCCGTTTGGTAGGGTGTAAAATGCTTTCCTCGAAAACAGTTTTCTCATTTTACGTCGTTTGGTTTGGAGTAAAATATTAAAATGTAAAACTTGGGGTGGAAAATGATTTTCCACCATGTTGAAAATAATTTCCCCAAAAATTGGGAGGAAAACAATTTCCATTACACCTAGAAGGAAAACACTTTTCCTTACAATTGGTATACTTGATTTTCCATCCAACCAAACAATGGAAAATGCTTAAAATGTAAAGTCATTTTACATGCAACCAAACAGTGGAAATTCTTTATGAAAATGGGTTTTCCAATATAAAAGGTTTTTCATGGAAAACTATTTTCATCCGAAAATGTGTTACCCCTACCAAACGGACCCTAAAAGATGTTTAGTCCCGAAACTTTATGTAAATTATTGTATGAAATTTGAATAGAGACTACGTTTAGTCCAAGTTTTTTCATTCTCACACTATGTTGTTGTAGACTTTATACATTTAACTCAACCTTTTCTTAGCAACTTTTTAGTGAACAGACATAAGACTTTCATAAAACTTTACTAAAAGACGTAAAAACTCGTAAAAACTTAAAAGATTGAGGGTAAAACGCGTAAAATTAGAACGCACTCTACTCCCCTTAAGAATCGAGTTACATCGCCGTAACTCTCCCTACTAACCTGAAATAACTCAGGATACTTTTCTCTCATCATATCTTCAGCTTCCCATGTAGCTTCTTCGGTTTCTTAATTAGACCACAACACCTTCACCATTTTAACACTTTTCCTACAAGTATCCCTGAACTTACTATCAAGGATCTTAATTGGCTTGTCTTCATAGGTTAAGCTCTGGTCTAACTGTATTGTCTCTGGTAGTAACACATGTGACTCATCCGGAACATATGTTCTTAGTTGAGACACATGAAAGACATTGTGAACTTTTCTCAACTCCTTTGGTAATGCTGACTTATACGCAACTTTTCCAACCCTTTGCAAGATCTCATAGGGTCCGATATATTTTGGGCTCAATTTCCCCTTCTTTCCGAACCTCATTACTCCTTTCATCGGTGATACTTTAAGTAGCACCTTATCAGCAACTACAACACACAACTTCTTGACGTTTTTGGTCCGCATAAAACTTTTGTCTATCTTGTGCTGCCTCAATCTTTGCTTGTATCACCTTTATTTTATCGATGGTTTTGATCTTCAATCAATTGAGGTCCTAGAATCACTGTCTCGCTTATGTCACTCCAACATTAGGGACTTTTGCACTTCCTTCCATACAAGGCTTCAAAAGGTGCCATGCCAATACTTGCATGGTAGCTATTGTTGTATGAGAACACAATAAGATCTAAACAATCTTCTCAATTCCCTTGAAAGTGCATTGTACAAGCTTTTAGCATGTCCTCCAAAGTTTGTATGGTTCTCTATGTTAGTCCATCGGTTGTAGGATGGAACACTCTACTCATTTTCAACGTTGTACTAAAGTTCTCCTGGACACTTTTCCATAATTTCAAAAGAAACCTAAAATCCCTATCTGATACGATATCCTTTGGCACTCCATGTAGCCTCACAACATGCCTCATGCAAGCCTTTGCAAGTTGTTCCATCCTCCAAGTCTCCTTCATTGGTATAAACACCGCTGATTTAGTAAGCCTATCCACCACAACCGATATGGTATCATTTTGATTCCTCGACTTTGGCAAACAAGTAACAAAGTCCATTGATACGCAATCCCACTTCCATCCGAGTATCTCAAGTGGTTGGACTTCTCCTTGTGGTCTTTTATGCTCAAATTTCACCTTTTAACATGTAAGACACTTGATCACAAACCTTGTTGACTAAGTTCTACAACAACTCTTAACTAACTTTCTACATTGGAAACTTGTCCAAAACATTCCATATATGGTCTCTATTTAATTCCATACTTTATTTTAATTTTTCCATTGTAAAATACTTGATTTCGGTAATTTTCCGAAAATGGCAGCTTTGTAAAATTCCTTAAAAACACTTTAAAACCTTTCTAAATATCATATATTAATTTCATCATAAAACACTATTTACATGTCCTAAGATCAATTTACAGTACTTAGGCCCATTAAAATACTTAAAACTTACTATGTCACATGCTACTAATTTTATTGGGCGTAAACATGTCTTGACAAAAATTTACAACTTTATTTATTTATCTAAAACTCATTAAAAACTTATAAAAAAACATCATAAATTCATCATAAAACTCTTTTACAATCCACTAACATCATCATGAATCAAACCTATGCTTTAGAATAATTTTTCCTAAGATGAAACATGTTCATAATATTTATTCCATTGATTTTCAAGATTGCAAAATTTGGACAGCAATATAATTCAATTTTAAAACCTGTAAAAATCAATCTAAACTTGATAAATTCACCCAACAACATTCATGATCATAATATTGAAGTTTATATCATTAAAAGCCATAAAATCAAGAATTTCATATACAAAACCCTAATTTAAAATTTCATGATCAAACAAATAAATTCATACTTTAAATTTAACTAAATCATAACTTTATAAAAACATGATTAAAACTATGGAAACATGATTAACCATAATTATAAACATGAATTTGCAAGATTGAATCAAAAAGAAAAAGAGAAGAAATTCTTTTATATATATATATATATATACTTATATATATAAGGGTTTCAAATTTTACGAAAACAGGGAGGAGGGTGGCGTGGTGGCAGTCGGCAGTAGGGGTACCGACGAGGGGAGGAGCGACAGCGAGGAGGTCACCGGCAAGGAGAGGGAGGGCTACAGGTTTTTTTTCTTGTTTTCGGAAAATTTTCCGATTTCTCTTTTTTTTCTTTCTTTTGTCGAAATCCTAAAACTATAAACTGCAATTTAAATCTGAAAATTTTGGGTTTTAAAGGGTATTTATAGGCCTCAAAGTAGGATTTGATGCAATTACATAAATACCCTTAATGTTTGAAATTACTTTTATGCCCTTGTTTTAAAACAATTTAGGAAACTCTAAAAAATCCATTTTTAGGCACTTTTCAAAATATTTAAAAATACATGAAATATTATATATAAACATAAAATAATTACGTTGATTAAAATTTATTTAAATTCCCTTTCTCTAATATTTGTATTGAACTTAATTTCTCAATAAAAATATTAAAAACATATGTATAAAATAAGAAAGTAACTCCTTAAAATACGTGAAAATATGGGGTATTACAATTCCCCTGGTTAATATGCCAGTGTCCGAATTTCCAAGGACTTGACCAAGGCTTGTTGATTGTCGTCAAGTATTGACAAACTTCTTTTTCTTAGCAGACTTTGAAATGCTCTTGTTTGAAGATATTTCTCAAGATTTTTTTTCTAAGTGTTTGGAGAACAAAGAGGAGAAGCAGAGATGGTCCCACTGAGCGTGCCAGAAATTTGTTGCTACTAGATTTCAAGTCAAAGTCAACGACAAGCAATTCAGTAAACAAATGATATTTTATCAATAATTCGAATGTAGGTACAATCTCTATAAACAGTTTATAGAAAATAAACTAACTCTTCTGATTTTGTTCCCCTGTTGTTGGATGACACCTGTCGTTGTCAACCAGATTTGTACGACAATGTTTGAGTGAGGGCTGATCAGCTTTAATCTCACTTTAAATCTGCACAATTTTGGTATTGAATGTTGATTGTTGGCAGAGAGAATGTATTTCTTTCTTTCTCCTTTTCTTTTCTTTCTCCCCCCTTTTTTCTTTTGAGGTGATGATGGGTATTTATAGGAGAGAGTTTGACTTTCATGTTGGACCCGGAGATGTGGGCTTGGACTCTTTTAATGACTTGGAAGTCTAGTAGTCTTATTTGGCCCAATAGACATTTTATTTGGACTAATAATCACTACAAAAAAAACACGTTTTAGGGACGGATTGGATCCGTCTCTACGTGTTCAAATTCCGTCGCTAAATAGGGTTAGCGACGGAAGTAGTGACGGATCAACACAGTTCCTAAAATCTTCGCCGCTAATTTAAAGTAGAGACGGATTTCAGAAATCCGTCCCTAAATTTAGTGACGGAATTAAGAAATCCGTCCCTAAATTTAGTGACGGAATTTAGAAATCCGTCCCTAAATTTAGTNTATCCGTCTCTAAATTCCGTTTCTACATTAGGGGCGGATTTAGGGACGGATTTCATTTTATTTCCATTTTTTTAAAAAAAAAAAGTTTTTTTTTTTTTACTAAACAAATTGAAGTTGTTGACAAGATTCGAACATGTGACCTCAAAGTCACAAAGTGACACTCTTACCAATTAGAGACGGATTTTTGAATCCGTCCCTAAATTAGAGACCAATTTGGAAATCCGTCTCTAAATTAGAGACGGATTTTTGAATCCGTCCCTAAATTATTTTAGTGACGGATTATCTCTAATCCGTCCCTACTTTAGTGACAGAATTAAATCTGTCCCTAATAATCCGTCGCTATATCGACATTTTTTTGTAGTGAATATAATCAGCCTAAATAATTTAATTATGACCCTAATTAATTAATTTAGATATTTAATTTAAAGGGCTAAATTAATTAAATTGAGCAAATATTTATTTTATTTAACTCAAATAATTAATTTATTATAATTTCGACACTTTACTAAATTTTCGGTGTCTACAGACCAAAAAACCTTTACTATTCTGACACCTTTCCTACGAGTACCACGAACTTTACTATCAAGTATTTTTATTGGCTTTTCCTCATACGTGAGGCTTTGGTCTAACTCAATTCTCTCCAGTTGCAACAAATGTGACTTATCCGGAATATACTTCCTCAATTGAAACACGTGAAAAACGTTATGAACCTTGCTCAATTCCAAGGGTAAGGCTGGATTATAAGCTACCTTTCCAATTCTTTTATGGATCTCTTAAGGTCCAATGTACTTAAGAACGTATTTTCCCTTTTTCCCAAACCCCATAACGCCTTTAGTTGGTGATGCTTTCAGTAACACCTTGTCCCCAACCTCAAACTCAGCCTCACGACGCTTTTGATCCATATAGGATTTAAGTCTATCTTGTGCAGCTTGAATCTTTGCTTGTAATACCCTCAACTTGTTGATAGTTTCCTCGATCAAATGAGTTCCTAGAATTATTGTCCCACTTATTTCACCCTAACACAAGGTACTCTTGCACTTTCTTCCATACATCGCCTTAGAAGGTGCCATGCTAATACTTGCATGGTAACTGCTATTGTACGAGAATTCGATCAACTCAAGCTCTCAACATGTCATCTAACGTTTGAATCGTCCTCTTTGCCTGTCCATCATTTGCTGGATGGAAAGCAAGTAATACTCAGTTTTAATGTAGTACCAAAGTTCTCCTGAACAATTTTCTAGATATTTGAAAGAAACCTAGAATCTCTATCCGACACGATATCCTTCGGAACTCCATGTAGTCTCACAACTTACTTTATGTAAGTCATTGCAAGTTGCTCCATTTTCAATGTCTCCTTCATCGATATAAACACTGCCGATTTAGTAAGCCTATCCATCACAACCCATATAGTACCATTTTGATTCTTTGACTTTGGCAAGCAGATTACAAAGTCCATCGAGATGCAATCCCACTTCCATCCTAGAATTTCGAGTGGTTGCACTTCTCCTTGCGGTCTTTTATGCTCAAATTTTACCTTTTGACACGTCAGACACCTACTCACATATTCAGCTACCCCTCTCTTCATTCTAGGCCATCAATACACATTTTTCAGGTCTTCATACAATTTGTCACCGCTATGGTGAACCGAGTATGGTGTATTCTGACCTTCTTCCATAATCCTCCTTTTCAATTCTTCGCAATTCTTTGGTACACACCACCTTCCTTTATAACTTAAACTCACATCTTCGTGAATTTTGAAATCTGTAGCCTTTCCTGCCTTCAATTTCTCCTTTATTCTATCTAACCTCACTTCTCCATCCTGGTTCTCCTTGATCTCCTCAAACACTGTTGGTTGTATACTAAGATTCCAAAGTACTCCTTCCAACGACCCCTCTTTCACTATGTCCAAGTTCAACCTTTCCATACTCGTACACTCTTCGTTAGCAACTACAAGAGGTTTCAGTCTATGCTTTGTCTTACAACTTAGAGTATCCGCTACTACATTAGCCTTCCCTTCATGGTACTATATATCTAAGTCATAATCCTTGATCAATTCAATCCATCTGCTTTGATGCATGTTCAAATCCTTTTGTATGAAAAAGTATTTCAAGCTCTTATGATCAGTGTAGATTCCACTTTACCCCATACCAATAGTGTCTCCAAATCTTCAATGCAAACACGATTACCGCTACCTCGAGATCGTGGATTGGATAGTTTTCTTTGTATGGCTTTAACTGCATATCTTGAAGCATACAATCACCTTTCTATTTTTCATTAGAACACATCTAAAACTATTCTTAGAAGAATCACTATATACGTCATAAAAATCGCTCCCGTCTGGTAGAGTCAACATTGGAGCCGTAGTCAACCTCTGCTTTAGCGTCTGAAATGCTTCCTCACAATTATCGCTCCAAACATACTTGCAGTCCTTCTTTTATCAACAACATCATCGGCTTAGCAATCCTTGAAAAGTCCTTTATGAACCTCCTGTAATAGCTGGCTAAACCCAAGAAACTTTGCAAGTCTGACACATTCTTAGGCATAGGCCATTTCTTTACTGCATCAATTTTCACTGGATCCACTTCAACTCTCTCTTTTGACATAAAATTTCAAAAAAAACGTGACTTTCTCCAACCAAAATTCACACTTCGAGAATTTGACATACAACCACGCTCCATTGCGTCTTACGTACCCAAATGACCACGCTCTCACCGGCTAAGGTAAGGTGTGGCGGTTTCCCAATAGTTAGATCGTTCAATAGTTTCATGGGTTCGGGGACAAGGTTCAGAGTACGTGAATCTGCCACTTCATGTGGTCATCTACTAGATCTCTTTTGCAACCTCATCATATTATATCAAGTAGCATCACAATAGGATTAACCTAAAGGCTGCACCACTTGAGTGCTTACTAGGCGAATTTATTTAATACACACATCTTAACTAGGTTTGGTGATCAATTCACTTAAGTCCCACTGGTCTTTATGACTCATGTGGCATTATGTAACTTCACAAACTCAATCTTTATTATTACCCTATATCTGCGTGAAAAATCATCATCATGGCTTACATACAAATGCAATCATGTAAATAGGGAAAATGATAAGATCATGTAAATATGATTGAAAAGCGTAAAAGCATGTAAAGCATAGGTCATCATGCCATTTGCAAGAAGCTTTAAAGTTCAAGTGATCATGCTTATAAAGCTTTTAAAACAAGTAATCATGCTCACACAAGTAAGCCTTAACACAAGCTACATTATCTTGTAATCATGCTCATAAAAACGTTAAAGGCCTAAACATGATTCTTTATATTTTCACTTGTTTTATTACATCTCAAGCTATTATCTATCAATATTTCATGGATTAAAATATAGTTGATAAAAACGGGGTTTAGAAAGCTAACTTGGATGGATTCGACAATAATAATGATAATAATTATTATAATAATAAGAATAATAATAATGATGATGATGATAATAATAATAATAATAATAATAATAATAATAATAATAATAATAATAATAATAATAATAATAATAATAATAATAATAATAATAATAATAATAATAATAATAATAATAATAAGAGAAAACATGATGAAAACGAGGATAAAGGAATGTGATGAAGATTTAGTGCGGCCTCATATTAGATACCGTACGCACTAGTGTCAAAAGGATCTTGAAAACGCCTTCAAGAATCCAAAACCCGAATATGACCCGAATATAGTATGATAATTGTGATGAATATAATAAACTAAAATGGTGGAAATAAAAAAATAAAAATATATCTTTTTGTATTTTTTGTGTTTATAAAGGTGGAGAAGATGAAGATTCAAAGAAAATAATGATTATTAAAAGAAAAATGAATGATTTTGTGGAAGTAAGATTATGGAAGCTAAAATCTCTCTAAATCAATCACGTCACTCTTCAAATGCTAAAAGTCACCAAAATCCCAGCTTCTAAAATGTAAGATGCCAAACTCCCAGCTACCTTCAATGAGGGAAATGAGAGGGTATTTATAGGAGAAATTCTCAAAATAGAACGTCGTACTGTGCGCTGGGTCGCACAACATGCGTATGGGCTCATGGGTGTGTGCCCATTCGCACACTGTGCGCCCATGCGCACAGTAAGACACCCCCCTTTTCAGAAAATTTCGCTGAAACTCCTGACGTAGTAGGCCTAGAAGTTAGTACATCCTCACAAATGATCATTTCCTTATTCCTTCAGGCTTGCCTCATTTCATGAAGAGTGGAAAGGAGGAGGAAGTTTGCTCCTTCCCTCCTTCCTTGTGGGCTTTAAGGAGGAGATGATCTCCTTTGGCCCATGACTTGGGCCACAAGGTTTTCCTTTCATTGGCATTACCTCGTTTCTCTTGGAAAATGATTATAGAGTTATTAGCTCTTTATTATAAAGGTATGGAAAAAATATGGAAAAATAAATAAAAAATTAAAATAAATTAAAATAGAACTACTTTTGTGCTTTTCTTGTGTATTTTGGATTTTTACGAATTTTAGGGCGTCTTAGGTTGGATCTTTTGGCATGCCTCTCAAGATCGAACTAATTAGTGAAGTGGTATAAGTTTATCATCGGCCTAAGGGTGGGGAAAAATGTAGGTGTCTACATTTTACCATCTCCTTTCCAAAAGGAGTAGTTTCCATTTGAGCAATAATTTCTCTCCAATGAGTCAGATACTTGGTAATTCCTTCTTTCTCTGACCTCCTTTCTTGAGGATCTTATGTTCCCGTTAGGAAGTCTATGTTTGAGTTTTACAGTTGTAAAGATTCATGAAGGCATGGATGATGTCCTCCTAATTTGTAGTTTCCTTGTTAGGTAGAGAAAAGAACCACTTTTGGCAAACATGTTCTCAAGAGAATAGAAAGATCGTAGGATAAAGCTTTGGATTAACTTTCTTTGTGTCCATATAGAACTTGAACCCCTAAGGAAAGGTTTTTCAGTTGCTTTGAATTTTGGCAAGTATTCGAAATTGAGAACTTTTTAGGAAGTCAAGTCAACAAAGCTCAGGTCGAGCTCAAGAGGGTCAACATAGGCATCTTTGTCATCGATCCTCTTCACAATCTTTTCAAAATATTTGAGTTTTCTCTTTGCTTTCTCAAGGTAGTTTGCCTTGATGGTGAGACTTTCAAACATTTCGATCATTTGGGCCAAGTGGGCTTCCATTTGTTGTATTAGAACTTTAACATCTTCGTCTGACATTGTTGAAGGAGTACTTTGATCAAGAACTATTTAAAGATGACGTTGAATTTGGAAACACGAGCACTTGATGAACACTTCGAACCACATCCTTTAAGCCAAGCTATAGGATTTCTTACTTTATTCAATTGACGGTCCTATCTAAGTAAGGTTGACGACTCCTTAATGCATGAGGCATAATTGGAATTTTATTTTGATAATAACTTATGGTTTAACTCCTTAAACTAGACTCAATGCATGACCTAGCATGGTTAATCCTTATCCTAAGTGAATGCATAAATGCAAGGTACTTTAACCTCTTTTGATTTTTTAAGGCTTTTTTTATTTATTGTTTTTTTTCCTACGATTATAGCGGTACTTTTACAAATATTTAATGAAATGCAAATTATGGGGTCCTACATGAATGACCAAATTGACTTTCTTGACTACTAAGGAATAGCCATGATCTATATGAGACTCTCTATTCTAATTTGTTAAAGGTTCATGCAAAACTAAGGCCCAAGTTAATCATAGGCTTTTCTGTATATTAATACCTTTTATTTTCTAGTATTTGAATTTTAATACCTTATGTTTTTTTTTCTTTTAATCTTAGTACCTTATGTTTTCCAGAAAACTAAATATTGGTACCTATCAACAGATTACGTCAAAAAATCCGTCAAATGGGGCCCACCAACAACTATATTTAAAATTTTTTCACCTTTTCTCCTTCTCTTTCCTCCAAAAAAAACAATTTCGCTATATTATACTCCACTAAACTTTCATTTAACTTATATTATACTCAATTAAACTTTTATTTAATCTAAAAATTTTAGTTAAAACCCATTCTT
Organism: Suaeda aralocaspica; assembly: GCA_016808085.1. NCBI lineage: Eukaryota > Viridiplantae > Streptophyta > Magnoliopsida > Caryophyllales > Amaranthaceae > Suaeda > Suaeda aralocaspica. The sequence continues at coordinate 428,451 of PYUH01000305.1, read as the reverse complement.
TAATTCTATACATAAGTGAAGATCAATCAATAATCAACACAAGTACACAAATTAGATTAACTACTCGTTCTAATTGACTTGAAGTTTTTTCACTTGATTTGGAAGTTTATTAAATGATTTGAAATTTAGGTTTTAATGTTTTAAAAGTGATAAATCCAGTAGAAAATCAGTCTTTCTCTTATGATAAGGGCAGTAACAAACAATTATTAAAGTAGTACACGAATTAGGTTAACCTTCTAACAGTTAGGGTTCTAATTGATTTGGAGTTATTCTATTGATTGGGAATGCTCAATTAATTTGTAAAATTTGGGGATTTTTGGGGTTATTCCATTGATATTCAAAATTTGGGGAGAAAAAATTAAGGTTCAAATAAGGATTTTAGGGTTGATTATGAAAAAAAAAATTGTAAAATTAAAGAGATGAGTAAGAAATTGATGAAGTTTAGTTAAAAAAAGGAAGGTAAAGACCTTAATTAGCGAAAGTGGGCCCCACCAAACGGAGTTTTTGACGGAATATGTTAGTGGTACTAATTTTTGTGTTTTTTGGAAACATCAGGTACTAAAATTATAAAAATAAAACATAAGAAACTAAAATTCAAAAACTGGAAAATAAAAGGTATTAAAATACAAAAAACCCTTAATCATATATACACATCATTAAACAAGTAGGCACATTGTCACACCTATCTTGAGGTCAAGTTTTGCGCATTTTTGTGGTTTTTCGTCAAATCTTCAGGAAACCTTTCAATATTCAATCTGTTAATCAAGAAACCTTCAAGAAGTGATTTTCCATGTGTATAAGGATGTAAATGTAGATTTAGATACTTCAAGAATTAAAAGACTAAACGCCTAAAATGAGAAAACCCTATCAAGTGAAGTGGGAAAAACTCATAGGCAAAAACCATCTTATTCCCCTAATTCCACCATTCCTTCCTTTGCTTCAATGATCAAGTATTTTTGTGTGTCACCATACACACCCATTATGATGTCTTTAAAGATCCCAAAATCCTTGAATCTCCATAAGCCATGATTTCCCCCACACTTGCATCATTCTTAGAAGCCATCAACAAACCTTCGAAGTTATCATCTTGTTTCGTATCATCCTCCTCTTCTTCAAAAGAGTGTGTCCTCAAACCTCGAAGTTGATCATGAGGAACATAAGGAGACAAATCACCAATGTTGAATGTGGCATGCACACCATATTTACCTGGCAATTTGAGTTTATATGCATTATCCCCTATCTTGCTCACGATTTTGAATGACCCATCACATCTAGGCATTAATTAGGTTGTTTTTCCTTTGATTAGGAAATCTTTCCTTCCTTAGATGTAACCATACCAAATCTCCTTCCTTGTATGTTTTTTTGACTTTATGCTTGTTAGCTCTTGTCTTGTAGATATCATTCACAAGCTCAATCCTTGCTCTAACCTGTGCATGTAACTTCTGCATATATTCAATTTTAGCTAAGGCATCTTTGTGAACGAGCTCACCTTTAGGAATAGCCACAAAATCAATAGGTAGCTTGGGATTGACTCCATAAACGACTTCAAAAGGTGAATGCTTAGTTGCATATGTAGGTGAACGATTATAAGCAAATTCTACATGAGCTAAATTTAAGTCCCAATCCTTCCGTGTCTTGCTTACCAAACAACGAAGTAGAACGCCTAGGGTTCTGTTAGTGACTTCAGTTTGACCATCTGTTTGTGGATGATAAGAAGTACTGAAGAGTAATTTTGTGCCTATCAAACGCCACAATGATTTCCAGAAATAGCTCATGAATTTTGTGTCCCTGTCACTTACAATTGTTTTCGGAACTCCATGTAACCTCACAATGTCTCGAAAATACAATTCTGCAACATTGACAGCATCATCAGTCTTGTGACAAGGTATGAAGTGAGCCATGTTCGAAAACCTGTCAACCACAACCATTATAGCATGCTTTTTCCTTGCAGTTCTAGGTAACCTAACTATAAAATCCATAGAGATATCATCCCAAGGAGCTTCTGGTACTGGCAATGGTGTGCTGAATCCTTAAAGGAAGGATTCCTTGGCTTTTTGACATACAACACATTGTGATATTACTACTTCAACATCATCAATCATTCTAGGTCAATAAAAATGCTCCCGCAACATGGTCAATGTTTTTGTGATACCAAAGTGACCTGCAATTCCGCCCACATGTGCTTCTCTGACTAGTAATTCATGAATACGACACTTAGGGATGCAAAGTAGATTCCTTTTGAATAAGAATCCATCATGTAGCACATAAGCTCCCATTGAACCCTTCGAAATTTGTGAATCGATAGGCCCAAAATCTCGATCTTGCTTGTAATATTGTGTAATCAACTCCAAACCAAGAAATTTGAAATTAAGAACACCAATTAAAGCATACCTCCTTGATAAAGCATCAGCAACCACATTAGATTTACCTTCTCTGTACTTTGATGAAAAGTGAAAAGTTTGCAAAAATTCAACCCACTTAACATGTCTTGGATTAAGTTTATGTTGACCATTGATATGCTTCAGAGCCTCATGGTCAAAATGCAATACAAAGTGACTTGGACGCAGATAATGACTCCAATGATCCAATGCTCGGACAATAACATAGAATTCTTTTTCATAGGTAGAGTAATTCAACCTTGCTCCATTCCATTTCTCACTGAAATAAGCTATAAGTCGTTTACCTTGAACAAACACTGCACCAATCCCCATGCCACTAGCATGTGTCTCAACTTCAAAAGGTTTCGAAAAATCTGGCAAAGATAAGATAGGAGCTTGACAAAGCAATTTTTTCACCAACTCGAATGCCTTTTGCGCATCTTTGGTCCATTCAAACTTCTCTTTGTTCTTCTTAATACACTCGGTCATAGGTGCTACTACAGAAGAGAAATTCTTCACAAATCTTCAATACAAAGAAGCTAAACCATGAAAAGCACGCAACTCAGTTACAGATTTCGAAACTGGCCATGATTTAATAGCTTCTACTTTCGAAGGATCAACTGAAATACCATCCTTAGAAACAATGTAACCTTAGAACATCACACTTGAGACCATGAACGAGCACTTTTCGACCTTAGCATACAACTTTTTCTTTCTCAAAAGTTACGAACACATCTCTTAGATGCTGTAGATGATCTTCCACATTTGCACTATATACCAATATATTATCCAAATAGACAACCACAAACTTTCGAATGAAAGGCTTGAAAACTTCATTCATCATTCTCATAAAAGTACTAGGAGCATTAGTAAGACCAAAAGGCATAACTAACCATTCATAGAGTCCTAGTTTAGTTTTGAACCCTATTTTCCATTCATCACCTTCCTTCATTCAAATTTGATGGTAACCACTACTCAAATCAATCTTAGTAAACACTTGTGAGCCAAAATATTCATTCAATAAATCATCTAATCGAGGAATAGGAAACCTGTATTTGATGGTGATGTTATCCACAGCTCTAGAATCAATGCACATTCTCCATGATCCATCCTTTTTAGGAACAATCAATGTTGGTACTGTACATAGACTCATGCTTTCCCTGACATACCCTCTTGCCATCAACTCTTCAATATGTCGTTGAATTTCTTTAGTTTCTTCTAGATTGTACCTGTAAGCTGGTTTATTAGGAATCTGAGCTCCAGGAACCAAATCAATCTGATGGTTAATTCCTCTAATGGGTGGCAACCCTGGTGGCAATTCATCAGGAATTATGTCTTGAAATTCGTGCAACAAGGGGCGCAACTCACGAGAGATGCTCGTTATTTTCTCTTGCACTTCGTTAGCCATCAGCACATAGGAATTCTCACAATTCTTTACCTCTTACACCATGGCTTTCTCATCAATCAACAAAACACCCTTCTTATTGCTCACATCTTTCGAAAATTTCGAACTTTCCAAAGGCTTCAATCCAACTGGTTTTCCTTGTGCCTTTTTTCTAATGATGTATATGTTCGTTCTCCCATCAAACTGTACGAATCTATCATACTACCATGGCCTTCCAAGTAATATATGGCATGCAATCATAGGACACACATCACAGAGCACTTGATCATCAAAGTTTCCAATTTTGAAACTAACCAGAGCCTGTTTGTTCACCTTAACGTCACTTGTGTTACTGAGCCAATGTAACTTGTATGGTTAAGGATGTTTAGTTGTAGGAATTTCCAACTTGTTGATCAATACTTTAGAGACTGCATTAGTGTAACTACCTGAATCAGTTATCAGATCACACAATCTCCCTAGAACATTGCACCTGGTGATGAAAATCTTATCCCTCTGATTCTCTGTAGGTGGCGCAACTTTAGATTGCAAAACCCTTCGGAGGACTAAACTCTGGCCATTAACCTCAGGAGTAATTTCCTCAATCTCCTCTTCCTGAGTATCGTAATTTCTGCCATCTTCCTATTCATTCTCCTCTTCTTCAAATTTTTCATCATCTGCCCAATTTCGAGTAGTATGAACCCTTGAATGAGGACAATCCTTCTAGATGTGGCCTTGACCTTTGCACTTGAAACATGTGCATTTATCAGGGGGTGGAGGCTTAGTAGCAGAGCCCTTATCCTTGATATATGGAGGAGGTCTTGAAGTGGAATCGAAATTTTGTTTAAATGATACAATGACACCTTCTTTCTTCACAAAGGGTTTCGAAAAAGTACTTGGTTTTTTCGAAAATTGCTTCTCAACCCTAGATGCAACCTTGCAAACTTCATCAAAGGTCCAATAAGGTTGTAGTTCCACCTTTTCTCTTATTCTCTCATCTAGACCAGCAACATAACGAGCAACTTGATGATCCTCCTTTTCTTCTAGACCGCAGATGGTGATCAAATTGAGGAATTCAGATGTATATTCTTCAACTGATTTTCGATCTTGCCTCAATGTATGCATCTTTATAATGTTGCCTTGCTCGTAATCTTGAGGAACAAAACATCTCCTCATCTCCTTCTTTAATTTCGTCCAAGTGGCTACTTTGGACTTACCATCCTTTTTTCTTTTCTTTTGCATACCTTCAAGCTACAAACTAGCCAAGCCCGTCAATTTTAATTTTGCAATCTTGTATGATTTTCGATCATCATACTCTTTATATTTAAAAGTTCGTTCAATCATTCTTAGCCAATCCAAGAACTTTTCAGGATCTAAACTTCCACTGAATTCAGGAATATCAAGTTTAAAATTGCGATCATCGTCCTTAAACCTTTCCTTCTTTCTGCGCCTATTCATAGGTTCTTCATAACTAGAACTTGATGAATATTGTTTCCTTCGTTTTCGTGCACTCCTTGAGCTTGCTTTCTCATCATCAGAACTAGAATCCGTCTCCCCTTTACTTACACCCTTAAACTTGCTTAGTGATTTCAATTTTTTGGCAAAGTCTTTCATGGTGGCCTCAAACATGGCCTTTAGTTCTTCGATGTCTTTGCGCAATTCCTCCGTGGTGATCTTAGGAGTATTCACCTCATTAGCTGACATGATTACTTTTCTTTCAATAATGAAATTGATACCAATAACCTTGAGGATTATTGTCCTCTCAACGAAAGCAACTTAAGTTGATGTGAATATTGATCAAGAAAATCGCCACTGACAAGGATAGTATCTTAGTTCGGTTTTCTCTAAAGCCAAGCACCAAGAAAATCGATCTAAGTTGAATATTTTTATGAATTGATTAAAGCTAAGCACCATCAATTCCTAAAATTATCCTCACAAGATTCTAAAGCCTAAGCACTAACTCTTTTATGAAGTTCGAAAATTTCCACACACTAGAAAATTTTCTCACATTCGATTTTTGGGTTGTTTTGTAGAAAACAAGTAAACTTAAACAATCAAGTTTATTGTATTCACTAATCTGAATTTTTACAAGCTAATGTTTAGATTATTTATAGTCATAATCATCAAAAAATCCTAACTAAATTAAGCTAATTTTACACGTATAACATTAGGTAAATTCACCCTAATCTAGTGACTGATCAATGACTCACTAGATAAGAACGCCACATCATCACTGCATGTCATGCAATTTGCTAAAATCTCCTAACAAACTCTATCTAATCTGAAAAATACCCTAACAAACTTATTCTTACCTTACTAATCAAGATAATCAAAAAATTACAACCAGAATTACACAAAAATTTGATCCACCAAAATCACCCAAAGATCGTCAAAATTGACGCAATGTAGGCTTCGTCCAATTTTGCGCATTTTTATGGTTTTTCGTCAAATCTTCAAGAAACCTTTCAAGATTCAATCTTTTAATCAAGAAACCTTCAAGAAGTCATTTTGCATGTGTATAAGGCTGTAAATGAAGATTTAGACACTTCAAGAATTAAAAGACTCAACGCCTAAAATGAGAAAACCCTATCAAGTGGAGAGGGAAAAACTCATAGGCAAAAACCATCTTATTCCCCTAATTTCACCATTCTTTCCTTTTATTCAATGATCAAGTGTTTTCGTGTGTCACCATACACACCCATGAGGATGTCTTTGAAGATCCCAAATGCCTTGAATCTCCATAAGCCATGATTTCCCCCATACTTCCATAATTCTTAGAAGCCATCAACAAACCTTCGAAGTTATCATCTTGTTTCGTATCAGCTTAGGGAGTTAGTCTAGAAGCTTAAAACCCAAGTAGAGAAGTCACCACCGTGCTCTTTTCAGGAGCTCGTAGACCCCATTAGGTCTAGCCCAAACACAAATTGTCGCCAAGGATAAGAAGGTCTTATATCACTGAATTCAGGGATGAAGGTAAGGATAAAGTAGTTCATAATGTCCCCCGTGTATAGTGGCTTCTACTTGGTCTCATATGTAATTTCATGATTATAATATTGAATCATAGCAATCATAATTTCGGCTTATCCTCAAAATACATGAAAATTTGCTTGGCTAGTTTGATAAATACACCCTTAATTTTCTAATAAAATGCATTGGGTGATAAGTTTAGGATTAAACAATATTCATAAGCTCCTAAGAAGGTTATCCAATATTTAATATTTACTTTATGTGAGAACATGCTTTCACGTCTTGTAAATAAACATGAATTTTATGTGATTAAAAGCATTAAGAAAGATAGCATGAAAATCACATAAACAACCTAATTAACGTTTCTACTTAAAGTTGTTTTTAATTAAACCCAATCCATAATTAATTAATATTTCATGAAATTAATTAAACATGTCAAATTTCTAATAAAGCATTTAAAACAAACTAACTCAATTTGAAGAATTCAAGATGAATATGTTGATGATTTTGGCATCATTTGAAGTACCTTGTCCTATGTGCGGCGATGAAAATAATGTTCTTGATTGAATGCTTGAAGAACTTAAGTTAAAATCATTTTAATGATAATAACAACGATAATAATGTGTTTAGTAGAATTAATGATGCTAATTATGTTTAGGGTTGGCTTAGAAATCATTTTGTGTAGAGAGAGAAAGAGAGAGGTTTGGCACGAATTACGAGAGAATGCAGGCAATTCGAGAATGTCAAGAAATCAAGATGTCTCGAATGGCCGGAAGAGGTCACGTATTTATAGTGGTTATGGAAGGAAAATCGAGCGCATGAGCACCCAGCGAGTGTTTGAGCGCTCAGTGATGAACGTTGGAGCGCCCAGTGAGCGCATGAGCGCTCAAGCTGAGCGCCGTAGTGCTCCTTAAGCACTCATACGCTCGTGCTCCAGCTTTTCGGAAGTTTTTGTTCGTTTCCTTTATTCTAACATTCGACCCATTTGAGCATTCAAGTGCCCACTGAGCGTCTATACGCTCGCAAGATTGAATTTCTGAACTTCCATATTTTTGATATCCACTTCCATATACTGAAATCCGCTTCCATATTCCGCTTTATACGCTTCCATAAACCTAAAGTTACCTTATTCTGTACAGACCCTTCCAGAATATTCTAGAAGGTTCTTTGTCGTACTTGGCCATGTTCGCATACTTCACTTATTTTCTAAGTTATCAAAATAAAATAACGAAATTAAGTTTAAAATAAAAGAAAGAAATTTAAGCGTATTTCGGCCATTCAAACTTATCATTGACTATTCCGGTAATGGTTTTAGTTTTCAAAAAAGTTCGGGTGGCATTGCCACCCTAGACCCCCTAACCAAGGTGTTTCACCTCTGGACCTCGACTCGCTGGTCAGGTAACGAGACCCCCGCCCGCTGAGTGTGTAGCGGTACCCCCGTTTACATTGTGGGATGGGATCCAAATAGGTGAGCGATTGACTTTGGACAAAATTGGGCATTCTTTTCAATCAATCAGACGTTAGACTTGTTGCGACGTGGTACACTTTAATCATTGGCCTTTTAGGTGGCACCAAATGTAGGTATCTACAAGAAGGTGCCATGACTAGGGTATGCCCAAACTATATACACCACAACTTAGTGATAATTTAAGTGGGACATCCATTGTGAGTTACATATGTCATGTGGTCACACGTCATGGTTTAGGATGGATTTTAATTAAGAAATAGTGCTATGTAGTTCACCTAACCATCCTTACATGAAGTCCCCTAGGGTAGTCTCAAGTGTAGAAAACATTTAAGAGCTATGTATCCTAGATCAAATACCATCACATGAGATTTGCATGCATTATGCCTAACAAACAAATTCAATAATATTATTATGAAATTACAAGATTTTTTGAGTTTCGCCCACTCTCCCTTAAAGTTAAGGGAATATCCCTAGTGAAGTTGCCAAATTGTGGACCCAGGGCTTTGGGGGCCCACGTACCATTTTTACGGACATCAAATGTCTTCGTTATTTTGCATAATGTGAGTATGCTTGGCTTAGGGGTGAGTCTAAAAGCTCAAAACCAAAGTAGAGAAGTGGCCATCGTACTTCGGGAGCTCACGGAACCCCATTAAGTCTAGCCCGAAGGCAAATTGACGCCAAGGATAAGAAGGTCTTATATCTCTGGTTTTAGAGACAAGGGTAAGGACAAAGTAGTTCACAATGTCCCCCTGTGTATAGCGGCTTTTACATGGTATCACATGTAATTCATGATCATAATAATGAATTATAGCAATATAATCTTATCTCCGATTTATCCTAAAAAACAAATGATAATTTTCTAGGCGAGTTTGTTTAACACACACATAATATCTAATAAAATGCATTGGGTGATCACTTTTGTATTGATCAATATTCATAAGTTCCTAAGCCGGTTATCCAAGATTTAAAGTTAACTTTATGTGAGAACATGCTTTTCTGGTCTTTTAATTAAACATGGACTTGATATGATTATAAACAATAAAAAATTAGCATACACTATCACATAAACAACCTAAAACAAAGTTTCTACCTAAAGTTGATCTTAATTTAAAGTCAAGCCATACTTAATCAAGATTTCATGAATTAAATTAAACGCGTCAATTTTTTTATAAAGCAGTTAATATTACATAAACTGACTTAATTAATTGAAGAACTCAAGAAGTAGTTGTTGTTGATGTTGGCCTCATTTGAAGTACCTTGCGTGCGATGGTCAAAATAAGTCTTCTTGATGATTGAATAAGACTTAAATTAAAATAACAAAAACAATAATAGTAGCAACTAGCAACTAGTTAAAATGGGCTTTACATGCTTGTTATCATATATTAGTTGCTCTAAATTACTGTATATTGACTGAAAGATAATACTTCGGACTTTTTTCTATACACGAAAAAAAAGGGTCGAACTCTTTATAAGGTTAAAAGGTTAAAAAATGGCATCTAAAGTTGGGTTTTGAACCATTCAAAAATCTGTTCAGTTTGCAAGCTTGTCATTTAAAGATATGCATAAGCAAGATTCATCTCTTCTTCAATGTGATGCATATATTTCAAATGTTTGACCCATATGGAAAAAGAATGTTGTTATGCATGAGACTATGAGAGCTTCTCTCCATGGAGCTACTCGCCCGTCATAATTCATATAACCCTTAGCATCAATAAAACCTTTGTCCCAAAATAGTTTCATCAGCTTGGAAGATATTGCATAATCTAAATTTGGGACTTTTTCAGGAAGCCACTTAGCTGTTACAGAGAATTCCATACACTTTATCTCCTGCACTTTGATGCCTCTCCTTTTCAGCATCTTAACTTTGTGTATTAATCTTTTTTTTTGTTCTATCATCCTTGACCATGTCCACAAATAAGGTAAAAGGATAGTTATATGGGATGCTATCCATCTTATTAAACTTCTTGGAAGCAATCATAACAACAATACTCCTGAATGATACCTTTGATGCAAGAATAGACAAAAAATCATCACCAAATGAAGCCCCTAAGCAAACCAATGGATATTTTGTCAAGTCATGCTTTCTTAACCACCATTTTATGATTTCTTCAACTTTTAACCCATCTTTTTCATACGACCAACATTCATCATATTTTGCTATAAAGCGAACAACAAATGTTTGAGCAATAGCATCAATGAAGATTTGCTTTTCTTCAGGTAAACCCACAAATTTGGACACTCTAGACAAGCGTCCCAACATTTAAGGGAATTTCCACCACATCCATGAGCTATAAGAACTGCTTTAGAATTAGATGGCATTTGCCAAATAACTTCTATTTTTTAACATATCCCATATATAGTTTGGAAACCACTTGAATTACAAGGTTTGGCTTTTGATCAATATGTGTTGTTTCATCAATGACAAAATTTTCCATACTGTATAGAGCAAATATTAAAGTGAAGAAAATAACTAACCATACTACAACAGCAAAATTACATGATTGACAGTTCTGAGTAGATTGCCATAAAAAGAGTGATTCATCTCCTCTACCGGGCATTTTCAGCTCTAGAACTCTTATGAGAAATGTCAGAACAACAATCACTGATGCGAATATTGAAAAATTCGCCACTCACAAGGGATAGAAAACTAGTTTCGATTTCCCCAAAGTCAAGGACCAAGAAACAATCCTAGGTCGAATAATTTCTTGAATTTATTAAAGCCAAGCACCCTCAATTCTTAACATTATACTCAAAAGAGTCTAAAGCCTAAGCACCAACTCTTAGTCTCGAAATTCCTCACACATGAAATTTCTCACAATAGTTTTGTTTTTGTTTTTTTCTTTTTTTTTTTTAAGAAAACAAATAAAAACTAAAACACAATGTTATACAATCTGATTTGTTATAATTGTAATTAAGCCTATTTATAGGATAACCAACAACTAAAATCTTAAAAAACTCCTAACAAACTTATCAAACTGAAAACAATGTCCTAACAACAAAACACACGACTAGCACAAAGCTTATCCAAAATCGGATAAGTATGCACACACACCTCTAATCTTGAACAAATGTAAACTAACAAATTCAAGAGTTATTCTAAGAAACTAACAAACAAGATAATCATCAAATTGCCAACAAAAAACACAGAAAAATAAAAATGCACAAGAACTTCAAGAAATACACAAATTACTTGCCATCACCAAGCCTCAATTTGCACCATTTTCAAGAATCTCCTTCAATCTTCAAGAAACCTTTCAAGATTAAATTTTTTTAATCAAGAGACCTTCAAGAAGTCATTCCTCATGTATTTTAGGTATAAAATGATGGACAAGACTCAACAAGAACCAAAAACAATAAAGCCTGAAACGAGAAAAACCCTAGCAAGTGAAGTGGGGAAAAAACCATAGGCCAAACCATCTTATTCCCCTAAATCCACCAACCTTTCCATGTTTCAAAATGAACAAGTAACGTGTGTCACCATAGACACAAATGATGAATACTTAGAAGATCCCAAAAGCCTTGAATCTCCATAAGCTATAATCTCTCCTATTCTTGAATCATTAGTTAAAGCCATAATCAAACCTTCAAAGTTGTCACCTTGATACGTATCATCCTCCTCTTGTTCAAAAGAGTTTATCCTCATACCTTGAATTTGATCATCGGGAACATAAGGAGACAAGTCACCAATGTAAAATGTAGCATGAACACCATAATCACCTGGCAACTCAAGTTTATATGCATAGTCCCCTACCTTACTCACGATTTGAATGGTCCATCACATCTAGACATCAGCTTGTTTTTTCTCTGTTTAGGAAATCATTCCTTTCTAAGATGTAACCAAACTAAATCTCCCTCCTTATAAGTGTGTTGATCCTTGCGCTTGTTAGATGTTGTCTTGTAAACACCATTCACGTGCTCAATTCTTGCCCTCACCTGTGCATGTACTCAACTTTAGCTAAGCATCCTTGTGAACAAACTCACCCTTAGGAATAGCCACAAAATCAATAGGCATCTTAGGATTGATTCCATCAACAACTTCAAAAGGTGAATGCTTAGTTGCATAAGTAATCTATTATACGAAAACTAAGCATGAGCTAACTTCATATCCCAATCCTTTTGTGTCTAACTTACCAAAACAAGAAGTAACACACCTAATGTCCTATTTGTAACCTCTATCTGACCATCTGTTTGTGGATGATAATGTAACACCGTGGAAAATCCTAAGTTCTTACTTCTTATTTTTCCGGAAAACATATTATAATTATTAAGGTTTATATTTAACAAAACTTCTAAATATGGAAAAACCAAAGTATTACCGCCATCGTGATAACGGCTAAAGCATTTATTAAAGTACTACAACGGAAGTCTTAAAAAGTCAAAACCAAGTGAAAACTAATCTTCAAAACAATCTCAAATTAAAATCAACTTTAAACTTATTACACTCCGGAACCATATTAATGGCCCTCAAAAACCAAAACCAAAAGTTTTTAGAAATAAACCACATCCAAAATAAATTTTAGTCATCCATAAGCAATAAAATAAAGTAAAGCTACAAAACACAGCAAACGCTCTCATTCCAGCCCATCATGAAATGACTTATGCCCACTTGTACATGCAGCTTTTCTTTTGCTAGACAACTACTCACCACAAGTGGGTCATTGTAGGGCCAAGTCCAAGACACAGCCATGCACACAAAACAAACAGTCAGTAAAGCTGAGTACATAACTACTAAAGACTAAGCGACAACAATAAGAAACAAATCATGCACTCAACTTACCCTTGGCAACCTTTTACCTGTACAAGGACTAAACTAAATTAACTGTAATATTTAAACTTATGGATCCTGCGTCGAACGAGTTCCCTCCTTAAAAATCATCGCCCTATTGGGCACCAACTTGGGAGCAGCTCGAAGAAGGTATTACTATGTCACATAAAGTGACGGATATCCAACGCAATAAAAATATGAAAGAGTACAACATCTTGTACTCCAATTAGAAGTCATAGATCACTATTCCATACGACTCCCCCCATTGCTCATACTCAAGGTATATACGTTCCAAGAGTTTTGATGCAAGCCCTCTTACACTTAACGTGATTGACCGGTTTAGAGATGTTATGACTCACAAACAACGGCACATAAAGACATGCATCACATCAAGCAAGCCAAATTAATTATCTTCAATTTAAGGTGATTCAAAATCAATCTCATGTGTTTCCTTTAATTAAACTGAACTTCCTTTACCACACATTAACAGTGAGTGGCTAATTACTAACTTTCTCCTTGACCACACATTAAATTGTGAGTGGCAACATGTCTAAAATAATTGCTCATAACTTCTTTTAATCGTGTGAATAAATTCACAACTACCTTTCTTGTTGATTAAGTAACTAACTAACTTAAAAATAACTTCCTTTCTTGATTAACAAACTATTGGCCAAATTAATCTGATCATAACATTTCAATCCAAGCTTATAAGTATTCATATTACTATTTAACATGGAATGTCTACACACAATACAAATCATGCTTCTAATAAACTTGCCATGCATGAATTCTAGTTCTTGTGATTGTCTTTAGTACTTAAGTACCTTGTAAAGTAACGGTGCTCCGCGACAACTTCTAGAAGTGGACTAGTTCAAAGTCTGCTACATAAGGAAAAACCGAAACTAAAATAAAACCTTGTTGTGTAAGTTGTACAACAACTATAAACTAACTTCTATATTGGAAACTTGTCCAAAATATTCCTTATATGGTCTCTATTACTTTCCATACAACACTTTACTTTTCTATTGTATGACTACTTGGTTTTCGGGACTTATTTATGCTTTATAAATCCTTAGTATAATTTTTATGCCACTTTAGAAAAGTGGAAAGCAATATAAAATTACCGAAACTCCTTGAAAAGCTTCAAAAACAACATAAATCAATCATACAATGTATTACTTAATTTATATGATCAATTTATGCTAATTACATACTTTAAAAGCCTAATTATTCACTTTATAAATCATGTACAACATGTTAAACATGCTTAAAATCACTTTTAAACTTCATAAAACATACTAAAAATTATATGTAACATCATAGAATTCATATGTGATCATACTAGCATAATACGAACATTTAAAACTTACTTTAACTTGTTTTACAAAAATTTCAGGTTTATTTATTAACTTTAAAGTCATGAAAAACTCATAAAAACATCAGAATTTCATGGTAAAACTCTTTTACAATCAACTAACATAATTATGAAAACCAATCTATACTTTAGAATAATTTTTCATAAGCCAAAACATGTTCATAATATTTATTTAATTGAATTTCATGATTATTAATTTTGGACAGCAATTTATTTTATTTTCAAAACCTTTAAAAATAAATCTAAACTTCATAAAATCATCATAAATTCACACAACAACAATTCATGATCATAATACTGAAGTTTTAGTCATAAAAACTCATCAAAATCAAAACTTTCATACTTTATAAACCCTAATCTAAAATTTCATGAACAACAAATTAATTCCTGCCTTAAAACAATTCATAACTTTATTAAACATGATTAAAACTCTAAAATCATGATTAAACATAAATAAGACCATGAATTTGCAAGATTGAATAAAAAGAAAGAAGGAGAATTTTTTTTTGTGGAAGTCCGAAAATTCCGAAAGGGGAGGAGGAGTGGCCTGCGGTGGCGAGGGCGGCGGTTCCGGCTGGGTGCAAGTGGGATCCGGCGAGGCTCGGATCCCAAATGTTTTTTTCTTCTCTGTTTTTTTTTAAAACACATACTGCAGAATTTTTTTTTTTTCCGAAAAAATCAATTCTCGTTTTTTTGTTTTTCTTTTCTCTCCAAATTTTTGGAATCCTAATGACAACTTATGAGCATGAAACTCTAAACATTTGGGTTTTGAAGGGTATTTAGGCCCCAAAATAGGATTCGGAAAAGCCCATACTTATCCTAACAAGTGGAAATTACCTTTAGGCCCTTGCCTCAAAATAAATTAGGAAACCTTTAAAAATTCTATTTTTAGAAGCTTTTTAAAATATTTTTAAAACATAAAATATTATTTATGAACACAAATAATTATTTTCAATTAAAACTTATTTATTCTTTATTTTATTATTATTAATTTCTTTTCATTTAATATTCCTATTGAACATAATTTTTCAATAAAAATATTAAAATTATACGAAAAATATACAAAAATACTTTCTTAAAATACGTGAAAATGTGGGGTATTGCAGATAAGAAGTACATACTGAAGAGGATTTTTGTTTCAATCAAACGCCATAGAGACTTCCAGAAATAACTCATGAACATTTTATCCCTGTCACTAACAATTGTTTTTGGAACTCCAGGTAACCTAAAAATGTCTCAAAAATATATGTCTGCAACATTCATAGCATAATTATTCATGTACCAAGGTGAGAAATGAGCCATCTTTAAAAACCTGTCAACAACCACAACAATAGCATCTTTTTGCCTTGCAGTTCATGGCAAACCAACAATAAAATCCACGGAAACATCCTCCCAAGGAGCTTATTTGACTAACAATGGTGTTTAAATTCCTTGATGGAATGATGCCTTTTCCTTCCGACACATAGCACACTGAGAAATTATTGCTTCAACATATGCTATCATCCTTGGCCAATAAAGATGCTCCCGCAACATAGTCAATGTCTTTGTAATTCCAAAATGACCTGCAAGACCACCTCCATGCGGCTCTCTGACAAGCAATTCACGAATGCTTGCATAATAAATTTCCCTTCAATAAGAACCCATCATGCAATACATATGTTCCCACAGAACCTTTACGAAATCTGTGAGTAAATAGGACCAAAATCGCCATCTTGCTCATAACATTGAGTAATTAACTCCAAAGTCCTAACCAAGTAATTTGAAATAAGAACATCGATTAGGGCATATCTCCTTGATATAGCATCAGCAACCACACTAGACTTGCCATCCTTATACTTTGATGAAAAGTGGAAAGATTGCAAGAACTCAACCCGTTTAGCATTTCTTGGATTAAGTTTTTGTTTCCCATTGGTATGCTTCACGATCAGAATGCAAGATGAAATGATTTGGACGCAAATAGTGAATCCAATGATCCAATGCCCGTATAATGACATAAAAATCCTTGTCATATGTAGAATAATTCAACCTTGCCCCATTCAACTTCCAACTAAAATAAGCAATAGGACGCTTACCTTGAACCAACAATGCTCCAATTCCCACGCCACTAGTATTAGTTTCAAGTTCAAAAAGCTTTGAAAAATCTGGCAAGGCTAGGATAGGAATTTGACAAAGTAATTTCTTCACCAATTCAAATGCCCTTTGCGCCTCTTCATTCCATTCAAACTTCTCCTTATTCTTCTTAATGCACTCAGTCATAGGAGCTACTATAGATGAAAAGTTCTTCAAATATCTTCTATAGAAAGAAGCTAAATCATGGAAAGCACGTACCTCAGTCTCAGATTTCAGAACTGGCCATGTTTTAATAGCTTCTACCTTTGAGGGGTCAAAAGAAACACCATCTTTCGAAACAATATACCCCAAAAATGTCACACTCGTCACCATAAACAAACACTTTTCGAGCTTAGCATACAACTTCTGCTTCCTCAAAGTTTCGAAAACTTCTCTCAAATGCTGCAGATGATTCTCAATGCTTGCACTATAGACCAATATATCATCCAAGAAGACAACCACAACTTTCCAATGAAGGCTTCAAAACTTCATTCATTAGTCTCATAAAAGTATTAGGAGCATTATTCAATCCAAAAGGCATAACTAACCATTCATAGAGACGGAACTTTGTTTTGATTTTTGTTTTCCATTCATCACTTTCCTTCATCCTTATCTGATGATACCCACTCCTAAGAACGATCTTTGTAAACACGTGTGAACCATACAATTCATCCAACAAATCATCAAGATGAGGAATAGAAAACCTATACCTGATGGTGATATTATTCACTGCTCTGGAATCAATGCACATTTGCTAAGATCTATCTTTAATTTCTTACGGACTATCAATATTGGCACTGCGCATGGATTCAAACTCTCCCTGACATCTTTAATTTCTTACGAACTGTATTGACTTTGTTTCTTCTGGATTACACCTGTAAGCTAGCTTATTAGAAATCTGAGCTCTAGGAATCAAATCAATTTGGTGCCAAATCCCTCTAATTGGCGGCAATCCTAGGGGTAATTTCATAGGAAATACGTCTTGAAATTACTACAATAAGGAGCACAACTCACGAGGGATATTGGTTTCCTACTCTTGCACATCCTTAGCCGTCAGCACATAAAATTTGTCACAATCCTTGACTTCCTCGACCATAGTCTTTTCATCAACCAACAACACACCCTTTTTATTGCTCATATCCTTTGTAATTCTAGAGCATTCTAAAGGTTTCAAAGCAATTGGTTTACCTTGTGCCTTCTTCCTAATGATGTACACATTTGCTCTCCCATAAAACTGCACCAATATTGCCATGGTCTCCTTAGTAGTATATGGCATGCATCCATATGAAAAACATCATAAATCCCTTGATCATCAAAAGTACCTAATTTGAAAGACACCAAATCCTGCTTATTCAACTTCACATCACTTGTGTTGCTAAGACAATGCAACTATAGGGTTGAGGATGTTCAGTGGTAGGAACCTCCAATTTGTTGATCAATACAATTGAAACCACATTAGTGCGACTTCCTGTATCAATAATCAAGTCATGTAACTTTCCTTACACATTATATCTGGTGATGAAAATCTTTTCTCTTTGACTTTCTATAGGTGGCGCAACCTTTGATTGTAAAACCCTCCTAAGAACATGACTCTGGCCCTTAACTTCAGGATTAACCTCTTCAATTCCTTCTTCCTGAGTTTCATACCTCGCGTCATCTTCATCTTTGACTCATTCATTCTCCTCTTCTTTAAATTCTACTTCATCTGCCCAATTTCGAGCTGTATAAAACCTAGAATGTGGACAATCTTTCTAAATATTAACCTTTACACTTGAAACAAGTACGTTGATCAGGGTTTGTAGGCTTTGTAGCAGATCCCTTATCTTCGATGTAAAGAGGAAACTTTATTGTGGCATCATAGTTTAATATCTGGGGCACAATTGCTTGATCTTTCTTCTCAAAAAATTTCGAAAAACTAACAGCTCTTTTCGAAAATTGGTTCTCTATTCTTGATTTAACCTTGCCAACCTCATCAAAAGTCCATTAAGGTTGTAATTCCACCTTTTCTTTGATCCTTTCATTCAATCCTGCAACAAAACGTACAACTTTATGATCCTCTTTTTCTTCAAGATCACATATAGTCACCAAGTTGAGGAATTGAACAACGTATTCTTCAACTGATTTTCAATCCTGCTTCAGTGTATGCATCTTGATGAAATTATTCTGCTCATAATACCGAGGAACAAAGAGTTTTTTCATCTCCTTCTAAAATTTCGTCTATCATGAAACCTTGACTTTCCATCTTTCTTTCTTTTTCTTTGCAATCCCTCAAGCTACAGACTAGCAAGACCAGCCAAATTCAATTCTGCAACCTTATAGGATTTTTGATCATCATACTCTTTTTTATTTGAAAATTCTTTCAATTCTTTTGAGCCAATCTAAGAAATTCTCGGGATCAAGACTATAAGAAAATTCAGGAATATCTAGCTTTAAATTTCAATCCTCATCTTTATGTTTTTCTTTCTGCTTGCGCCTAGTCACTGGCTCTTCGTTGCTTGTGCTTGATGAATACTTTTTAGGTTTTCGAGTACTCCTTGTACTAGATACTCCTTCATCGGAACTCGAGCTTCATTTACCCTTGCTTCCATTCTTAGATTTTCTAGGTGTTTTCAATTTTTCTACAAAATCCTAGATGGTAGCTGTGGACCCGGGGGTATGGGGGCCCACGTGCCCTTTTTACGCACATTGAATGTCTTTAGTTTGTTGCATAATGCGAGTATGTGTAATACCCTAGAATTTCCTAACTATCTACACTATATTTTTCCGAAAAACATACTATAAGCATTAAAGAATTATAATTATTAAAAATCCTAAATAACTAGGAAAAACCAATGTATTACCGCCACCGTGATAACGGCTAAGGCATTTATCAAAGTAGTACGCGGAAGTCTTAAAACCAAAACCAATTTAAAAACTTAAACTTCAAACCAAATCTCAAACCAAATTTAAACCAACATCCAGAATAAAAATCAACTTAAGATTTTATTACACTTCGGAACCATTTTAATGGCCCTTAAAAACCAAAACTATAAACTTTAAAAATAAAACCACATCCAAATGAAAGTTAGTACCTCATAAGTAGTATAATTCAAAGTACTAAAGCGGAAGTCTTAAAACCAAAACCAATTTAAAAACTTAAACTTCAAAACAAATCTCAAACCAAATTCAAACCAACATCAAGAATAAAAATCAACTTAAGACTTTATTACACTTCGGAACCATTTTAATGGCCCTTATAAACCAAAACTAGAAACTTTAAAAATAAAACAACATCCAAATGATAGTTAGTACTTCATAAGCAGTAAAATTCAAAGTATTATAACGGAAGTCTTAAAACCAAAACCAATTTAAAAACTTAAACTTCAAAACAAATCTCAAACCAAATTCAAACCAATATCTAGAATAAAAATCAACTTAAGACTTTAATACACTTCGGTACCATTTTAATGGTCCTTAAAACCCGAAACTAGAGACTTTAAAAATAAAACAACATCCAAATGAAAGTTAGTACTTCATAAGTAGTAAAATTCAAACTACAAAACTACACAGCAAGCGCTCTCACTCCAACCAAGCATGAAATGACATATGCGCACTTATACCTGTAGCTTTTTTTATTCTAGAAACCTACTCACCAACAAGTGGGTCATTGTAGGGACAAGACCAAGACAAAACCATGCACATAAAACAAACAGTCAGTAAAGCTGAGTACATAACTACTAAACACTATGCAAGAAGAACAACATGAATTAAAACATACACACGACTTATCTTCGACAACTCTGCACTTGTGCATAGACTCAACAAATTAATTAATATATTTAAACTTTAAATTCCGCATCGAACGGGTTTCCTTTCCTTTAAAAAATCGCCCTATAGGGCACCAACTTGGGAGTAACTCCAAGAAGGTATTACCTATGTCACATAAAGTGACATAATTCCAGCGCATTAAAAATATAAAAGAGTACAACGTCTTGTACTCCAATTAGAAGTCATTGATCACTATTCTATACGACTCCCCGCATTGTTCATACTCAAGGTATATACGTTCCAAGAGTTTTGATGCGCTTCCTCTTACACTTTACGTGATTAACCGGTTTAACAATGTCATGACTCACATACAACATCACATAAAAACATACATGAAATCAGTCAAGCCACATTATCTTTGATTTGAAGTGATTCTAAAAATAATCTCATGTGTGTCCTTTAATTAAAATGAACTTCCATTACCACACATTAATTGTGACTGGCAACACGAATAAAATAATTGCTCATTAACTTCCTATAATTATGTGAATAAAAATTTATACACTACTTTTCTTGTTGATTATGTAACTAACCAACTTTAATAACTTCCTTGCTTCATGAATAAGCTATTGAGCAAATTAAACTGATCATAACATTCCAATTCAATTTTATAAAATTTATATTGCTAACAACATGGAATGTCAAAATAATTAAAATCATACTTCTAATAAAACTTGTCATGCACGTCAATTCATAATCCAAACAAGCATAACAATATATCATAACACAAGGGTTCATCCAAGCATGAGTTCTAATTCTTATGTTTGTCTTTAGTACTTACGTACCTTGTGAAATAGTGGTGATCCGCCACAACTTCTAAAAGTTGACTAATTCAAAGTCTCCTACATAGAGAAAACAGAAAACAAATTAAACATTGTTGACTAAGTTCTTCAACAACTCTAAACTAACTTTCTATATTGGAAACTTGTCGAAAATATTCCCTATATGGTCTCTATTCAATTCCATACTTCACTTTAATTTTTCTATTGCAAAATTACTTGATTTTCGAAAACTTATTTATCTTTTATAAAACCTCATCATACATTTTATGTCACTTTAGAAAAGTGGAAAGCAATTTAAAATAGTAAAAACTCATTGAAAAACCTCAAAAACAACATAAATCAATCATACAATGTAATACTTAACTTATATGATTAATTCATGCTAATTACATACTTTAGAATCCTAATTATTCGCTTTACAAAATCTGGAGCATGTTAAACATGCTTAAAATCACTTTTAAACTTTATGAAACATACTAAAAATCATATGTAACATTATAGAATTAACATGTGAACTTACTAGCATAATATGAACACTTAAAACTTATTTTAACTTGCTTTTATAAAATTTTTAAATTTATTAATTAACTTTAAACTCATGAAAAACTCATAAAAACCTCATAAATTCATATTAAAACTCTTTTACAATCTACTAACATCATTATGAAACCAATCTATGCTTTTGAATAATTTCATAAGCCAAAACATGTTAATAATATTTATTCTATTGAATTTCATGATTTCAAAATTTGGACAGCAATTTATTTTATGTTTAAAGCCTTTAAAAATCACTCTAAACTTCATAAAATCATCACAAATTCACCCAACAACAATTCATGATCATAATATTGAAGTTTAAATCATTAAAACTCATAAAAATCAAGACTTTCAAAACTTTATAAACTGTAATCTAAAATTTTATGAACAACAAATTAATTCATACTTTAATAAAAATCATAACTTCATAAAACATGATTGAAACTTATAAAAACATGATTAAACATAAATATAAACATGAATTTGAAAAATTAAATCAAAGAAAAAAGAAGAGAAATTTTTTTCTATAAGTTTGAAAATATACCGGACGAGGGGAGGAGGGTGGCCGGCGAGCGGGCGGCGACGAGGAGGGGCTCCGACGACGAGGCTCCGGCAACACCAAACACACACAAAAATAAAATTTCTTCCCTTTACCGAAATCGAGCAACGAGAATTTTTTATTCGGATTCTTTCTTTCTCTCTCTCCTTTTCTCTCTAAACTTTGGAATCCTAAATCAATAATTTGCAAGATGAAATCTGAAATTTGGGTTTTAAGGGGTATTTATAGGCCCCAAAGTAGGATTTGGTGAAAGCACATAATTATCCTAAATAGTGGAAAATACTTTTATGCCCTTGCCTTAAAATAATTTAGGAAACTCTTAAAAATTCTATTTTTAGAAAATTTTCAAAATATTTTATAAAACATAAAATATTATTTATAAACACAAAATAATTATTTTTAATTATTGTTATTTATATTCCTTTGTTTAATATTCTTATTGAATACAACTTTTCAATAAAAATATTAAAATCATACGTACAAAATACAAATATAATTCCTTAGAATACGTGAAAATATGGGGTATTACAGTGTACCACCCTTAAAAGAAGCTTCATCCCGAAACTTTGTGTAAACTAGTGTATGGTATTTGAATAGAGACTACATTTACTTCAAGCTTTTTCACTATAATACTATGTTGTTGTAGACCTTAGACATTTACTTAACTTTCGCTTGACAACTTTTTAGTAACCAAACATAAAACATTTACTTAAAAGTCGTCAGAACTCATAAAAACGTGCAAAGTTGAAGGTAAAAATGCGCGAAATTGGATCACACTCTACCCCCCTTAAGAATCGAGTTACATCCCCGTAACTCTATTTACTAACCTGAAATAACTCTGGATACTTTTCTCTCATCATATCTTCAGCTTCCCCAGTAGCTTCTTCAGTTTCTTGGTTAGTATACCACAACGCCTTCACTATTTTCACACTTTTTCTACAAGTATCCCTGACCTCACTGTCTAGGAACATACTTCCTAACTCATAGGTCAAACTTTGGCCTAACTCTATTGTTTCAGGCTGTAATACATGTGACTCATCTGGAACATACTTCCTTAGTTGAGACACATGAAAGACATTTTGAACTTTGCTCAACTCCATTGGTAATGCTAACTTATAGGCCACTTTTCCAACCCTTTGCAAGATCTCATAGGGTCCTATGTATTTTAGGATTAATTTTCCCTTCTTTCCGAACCTCATTACTCCTTTCATTGATGATACCTTAAGTAACACCTTATCGCCAACTTCAAACACAACTTCTTGGCATTTTTGGTCCGCATAAGACTTTTATCTATCTTGTGCTGCTTGAATCTTTGCTTATATTACCCTTATTTTATTTGTGGTCTCTTTGATCAATTGAGGTCCTAGAATCACTGTCTCACTTATGTCACTCCAACATAAGAGGCATCTACACTTCCTTCCGTACAAAGCCTCAAATGGTTTCATGCCAATACTTACATGGTAGCTATTGTTGTATGAAAACTCAATGAGACCTATGTGACCCTCCCAATTCCCTTAATAATCCATTACACAAGTTCTTAGCATGTCCTCTAAAGTTTGTATGATTCTTTCTGTTTGTCCATCGGTTGCTAGATGGAATGTTGTACTCATCTTCAATGTTGTACCAAAGTTCTCCTGGATACTTTTCCAGAATTTTGAAAGAAACCTAGAGTCCCTATCTGGCACGATATCCTTCTGAACCCCATGTAACCTCACAACATGTTTTATATAAGCCTTTGCAAGCTGTTCAAATTTTCCAAGTCTCTTTCATAGGTATAAACACCGCTGACTTAGTAAGCCTATCCACCACAACCCATATGGTATCATTTTGATTTCTCGACTTTAGCAAACAAGTTACAAAGTCCATTGATATGCAATCCCATTTCCATCCTGGTATCTCAAGTTGTTGTACCTCTCCTTGTTGTCTCTTATGCTCCAATTTCACCTTTTGACAAGTAAGACACTTGCTCACAAATTCAGCCACTTCTCTTTTCATCCTAGGCCACCAATACACCTTCTTCAAATCCTTATACAGCCTATCTCCTCCAGGATGGATTGAATACGAGGCATTATGACCTTCCTCCATGATTCTCCATTTCAGATCCTCACATTTCTATGGTACACACCACCTTCCTTTACACCTTAAACTTCCATCCTCGTGGATCTTAAAGTCCACGTACAACTTTTCCTGCTCTCAACTTTTCCTGAATTCTGTCCAATTTCACATCCCCTCCTGGTTCTTCTTAATTTCCTCAAATATTGTTGGTTAGATACTAAGATTACAAAGAATTCCTTCCAACTCTCCCTCCTTCACTATTTCTAAGTTCAATCTCTCTATATCCCCACATAGTTCAGTAGCAACCACCAAAGTATTCACTCCATGCTTCGCTTTACGGCTTAAAGCATCGACTACAACATTGGCCCTCCCTTCATGGTATTGGATATCTAAGTCATAATCCTTGATCAACTCAAGCCATCTCCTCAGTCTCATGTTTAAATATTTCTGAGTGAAGAAGTACTTTAAACTCTTGTGGTCCATGTATATCCTACACTTTACCCCATATAAGTAATGCCTCCACATCTTTACAGCAAATACGATCACTGCTAACTCAAGATCGTGAATAGGGTAGTTTTCCTCGTTTGGTTTCAATTGCCTTGAAGCATACGCAATCACTTTTCTATTTTGCATTAACACACATCCCAAACCGTTTGGGATAATATTAGCCTTAACGCTTACAATGGAGATAATATTCAGACCTTAATGTAGTGATGAGGTTTATGCTAGGTTCAGACTTAGAGAGTACTTTTGCAATTCGTATATGTTCCAATTTTTGTTCGTGCAAAAGTTATCTTGGTTGTATGCTGGCATATATCCTTAAATAAGCCTTTGGCTAGTATGTTATGTAATATTGTGACAAAATATTTTCCTTAGAATTATGGAGATAACTCTGGGAAAATATTCTCACTGATTTTATTTAAAATCATATTAAAAAAAATCAGTACAATATTGTATAACATACTTGCCATACTTAAGTATATTTACCTTGCATAACAATCCAAGCATCCGTATAATTTTTGAAAAACAATTTGGCGCGAAAAGAAAATTTCCTAAAATATGAATGTACGAAGTAAACTCGAGAGGACTAGTTCAACACTATTCCCAGACTGTTCCAGTCAGCCAAGTCTACTTATAGTTTTGTATGACAAGTAACTTAAGTTCCTTATCATCCATAATTAGTGCATCTCTTTAATCTCAACCTTTATGGTGCATCTATAAACCTTCATACCACTTACATTGCATCCAAGACTTAAGAGTTAGACTCTATGATCGAGCTTGGTCTTTATGCAAACTTCAAGACTTGGCTTCATGAGCTTTATCTTATCATCATTGAACTTGCTTCTTTATTACCTGCACATGCAAACAGAAACATGCGTACAATATAATAGTTCAATGTGGTTTGTCATCATTCAAAACAAAAGCTAGGAACTCAAAAAATTCCCCCTTTTTGATGATGACAAATCATGAAGCTCCCCCTTGCAAATAATATCATTTAGTATTTGGATCTTTTCAAAACATTTTGAATTCTTTAGAATTCAATGGACTTGTCTCACACTGTTCCTGCAGATTAAACATCATTTAAAAGTAAACCAGTTCACAACTAACGGACAACAATTTATGAAAGAGTTTCTAAGTACCCAGGGCAAATACTAATTAGACTCATAACTCTTAGACTTAAACATGTATTCGCAATAAGAGCATATGTATGTTCTTTTGACTTGTTTCAAAGCAAACAAGACGTTAGGATAATAAGTAAAATGCTTTGAATACATTTACTTCCAGACCATGTAGGTCTGTCACCACTAGAAAGACTACCAATCTTGCTTCCAGTTGTTGCAAGACACAGATTAGTAATATTGACCTGCTTCCCCCCTGAATTAGGTAGAAGAGATCGGAACTTCACACCTGCTTCCCCCTTTTGGCATCATCAAAACAGTCAATGCAAAAAGCTTTTAAGCAAATAACTAAACACAATCAGTAGTCAAGCAACTAATTATATAAAGTTCAGCTAATATAGGTAGCTCTAACAGCATTCAAGAGATGCTGATTCTACCAGTTGTTCCTGTCAAAGTGCCAAACCTACTTGTCTTGAAAGTTATTACATACCAGCATTAAACCAAATTACAAAAAAATAAATGTACTTGAAAATGAAAGGGGGAAACCAGAATAAAAATTCAATAAAAGGAGGGGTTAGCGGCAATAAGAGAAGATAAGAGGAAATAAAGGAAATCAATCAGCTCCAGAGTCATCTTCAGTCTCATCATCCTTCTCTTCGTCTGAAGCACTTGCATCATGTTCTTACTCATCCTTCTCAAAGACCAGTTCAGCGTCCTCATCATCAGCATCACCTGCAGCTTCTGATGTCTCTTCCTTGTGTTGAGAATCCTCACCACCAATTATATCAGCTTTATCAAGACAAACCTCAATTCTTCTGTAGGATTCCTTAAGTGCAGCACATAATGTAGTGACACTGTTGACCATATTTTGCATGAGTTGATTCTGGTCGCTTAGCTGCTTTACAAAGGCATAAGTTGCCTGAACTGATTATGTATTGGTCCCAGCAAGACTAGCATCACTCTTCCCCTCATCTTTCATCTTTAACACACCACCTGCATATGTCATGCCCTTTTGACCTATTATCTGATTGGTGAGATGTGACATGGTGCCATAATCTCCCACCATAGGTATCTTCTAGTACCCAAATACTAAGGTCAGCCAGCCTCCATAGGGCAGAGCATGGTTAGCTTTCTCTAGGCAGTAGATCATGTGGCCTAACATCATAGCAGGGAGGTTGACAAGAATGTGTGCAATAAGGCAGTAAATGAGAACATTATCCATCAAACTTACATTCATACGACCTTGTGCTATAGGACACACAATCTTTGAGGCTATAGTATGGAATATCCTCATGATTGGCTCCTTTAATTGGCCAATGTTGTACCCCTGCTTGCTATCAGGTGGACCAGTAAAGAGTCTGGTCTGGATCTGTTCTGCTGTGACTACCTTTATAGAATGCCAATTTTCTCTAGAGTAAACAACAAGTCCCTTAGTTGGAACTTTGAGAATCTCAGATAATTTCTTTTCAGACAAATTTATGGGAGTATCTTTAACAAAGGAGAAATAGGATCCATCATCTTTAGTATGCAGGTGTGAGTAAAATTCTTCAACCAGTGGCATGAAAACAACTAAATCTTTGGCAAACAACATAAACCATTTCTGAAAATCTAAAGCCTCTTTAACCTGAACCAAGAATTTGTGTGCAACCAAACTTTTTGCAACAGAAATTCCTACCAGAATTTGTCTACCTTTCAGATTATATAGAGGTTGAGGGGTAGTAGACTTACTTTTCTTAGATTTAGTACTTGAAGAGATCACAATAGCAGATTGCTTTCTATTTTGCCCTGTTGTGGGCTGGTCTGGTTGTGCTTCTCGTACGATAACCTTCCCCCTGGACACCTCAGCACCCTTTCTAGCAACTCTTTTCAAAAGAGCACCCTTGCTTGCTATTTTCTTTGTACTCTCTTTCTCAGTAGCTATCTCAACTTGCTCTTCATCTTCAGTAACTTCCCTATTCTTTGATCTCTTAACTTGTTTGGGAGTGGTTTTAGGCGTGGGTGTTTTGGATTTTGTGGTTGGTGGTTTGAGGACCTACTTCTAAACTTTCTGAACCGTTTTTTATGACGGTTTCTTTGTACTCACTTTCTTTTCCTTTAAGTCTTCTTGCATGGCTTCGACAACATCCTCCATTGGTTCAATTTCTTTTTCTTCTGATTCAACTTCTTCTTTATTCGATTTTGTTTCGGACGCAGATTCCTTCTCTTGTTCAGATTCTTCAGCAACCTCTGGTTCTTTGGATTTAGAAATCTCCACTGGTACAGGTGTGGATTCTTTGGATTTTGGAGTGGGTGGATTTTTAGCAGTAGTTGATTTTGTGGATGTTGGTGTGGAAGGTTTGGAAAAAAAAAAAAAAAAAACAAATCTGTGAACATTGTAAGTGAGAGAAAGAAGAAGGATTTAGACGATTAAGGTTGTTGTGTGAGAGAGATATGATCGAGAGAATATATAGGAAAAATAAGATTAAGGAATTGAAATGAAGAAGGAAAGTATGATCAGAAGCATATATTTATAAAAGATTTGAATCAAAACGGTTATCTTCAGAATATTTGAAAGATATTTGTCCGTTCAACCAACAAAGGCAGCTGCCATAAATATAACCATCATTACATTTATTTCCAAAAATTTGAGTTTTTGAAAAAAACTCACTAATTAAAATAACCGCCTCAGGAATCTGGTTCCCTAATGGTCTGCAACTGGCCTGTGCCAACTGATTCATTTTAAGAAAAAAAATAGAACAAAAACAATATATACATATTGACATCATTTGACTAGCCAAAGGGACAAGTCAAGACCTAAGAGCTCATTGTCTAATTTTAAGCATACCTAGAAAGGTACGAAGCTTGATGAATATTTCTCTACTCAAAAGTTTTGTAAAAATGTCAGCTAGTTGATCTTCTAACCTGCAAAACTCAAATTCTACATTATCTTTTTCAACATTATCCCTTAGAAAATGATGCCTAGTCTCATTATGCTTAGTTTTCTAATGTTAGACAGGATTTTTCGACATATTGATTGCACTTGTGTTATCACATAAGATGGGAACACTTCTGAAACAGATCCCAAAATCCTTTAGTTGTGACTTTATCCACAAGAGCTGAGCACAGCATAAAGCAGTTGCAATGCACTCAGACTTTGCTGTGGATAAGGCCACAGAATTTTGTTTCTTAGATCCCCATGAGATAAGGCATGAACCTAAGAAGTGAGCCATTCCAGAAGTGCTTTTTCTGTCAACAATAAAACCAGCAAAGTCAGCATCTGTGTACCCCATAAGATTCATACTACTAACAGCATCTGTCCACAAACACAGATCATTAGTACCATTGATATATCTTAAAATTCTCTTAACAGCCTTTAGGTGAGATTCATTAGGGTTGCGTTGAAATCTTGCACACAACCCTACTGAAAACACTATATATGGCCTACTGGCTGTTAAGTAGAGCAATGAGCCAATCATACCTTTGTACAACTTACCCTCAACACCCTTTCCCTTCTCATCAAGGCTCAATTTTGTAGAAGTTGGAATAGGTGTTTCATAAGAGTTGATGTCTTGCAAACCATATCTTTTCAGCAACTCCTTGAGATACTTCTGTTGATGAACCATAATTTCATCCTTGGTTTGCTTGATTTGAAGTCCTAGAAAGAACCCAAATTCTCCCATCATACTCAACTCAAATTCACTCTTCATCAAATCTTCAAACTCATTACACAAGTCAGGATTAGTAGCTCTAAACAAAATATCATCTACATATATTTGAACCACTAGCAGATCAGTTCCCTTTTTCTTTTAGGAATAGTGTCTTGTCAACTGAACCTCTCTTATATCCATTTTCTAAAATAAAACTGGAAAGTCTCTCATACCAAGCTCTGGGAGCTTTCTTGAGACCACAAAGAGCTTTGTCAAGTTTAAAAACATGGTTTGGAAAGTCATTATCCTCAAAACCAGGGGGTTGTTCCACATATACATCTTCTTTCAAATAACCATTAAGAAAGGTTGTCTTAACATCCATTTGAAATTGTTTGAAGTTTATATGAGCTGCAAAAGCAATTAAAATCCTGATTCCGTCAAGCCTAGCTACCGGAGAAAAGGTTTCATCATAATCAATTCCTTCCTGTTGATGGAACCCTTTAGACCACTAGCCTAGCCTTGTTTTTGACTATAATACTTGCATCGTCCAGTTTGTTCCTGAACACCCATTTAGTTGCAATAACAGACATATTTTCCTTCCTGGGTTCAAGATTCCAGACTTGATTTCTCTCAAACTGATTGAGTTCATCTTGCATGGATAGAACCCAATCTGGATCCATTAAAGCGGTCTTATAATCAGTAGGTTCAACATTTGAAAGAAAGGAATTCCTTGTTTGCACCCCTTTGTTAATATCACTAAAGATAAGATCAGAGGTGATGTGGCACGCCAACTCATGTCACGTGTCACTATATTCCTAGGCCATGTGTCCACTAAAAGTCCAGGTGGCACTGCCACTTGGCAATGACTGGACCACCAAGGTGGGCTCCATACGGCCATGTGTCGCTGTAAGAATGGGCCATTTGTCCACAACAACTACTTAAAAGAAGAGAAACCTCTGCCACGTGTCGCAACCCCATTCGACACTACAAAGTAGGATAAAAAGAGGAATTTGGGCCTTGAGGCTTGAATGTAAAAGCCCATGGAGGTTTTACAAGTATCAACCAATTAGACGATGATATTGTCATCGTCCAATTCGTTGGCCTCCAAACCTAAAGGCTATAGATACCCCTCAAAATCATCATTTTGGGGGCATTAAACATTGAATTCAATCTTCATTTATTCTTACATCACACTAAGAGAATTTCTCTCACTAGTTTCCCTCTCTAGATTACCAAATTGTTAATTATTGTTAATTTGCCTTAATCCTCATACAAATACTTACTTAAGCATCCGAGGGGGGAAAATTCCTACAAGGATTTTATTCCCTTGTTTTGCAGGAATCGAGGTCCGAGCCATCAGGAAGTGAAGAAGCCTACACCTGTCCGTCCGAAGTGTAGCTCTCTAGTTCCCTATCCACGTATTCAGTTGAAGAGACCCTACCAGGAACACTTCCTAC
Source organism: Suaeda aralocaspica (assembly GCA_016808085.1). NCBI lineage: Eukaryota > Viridiplantae > Streptophyta > Magnoliopsida > Caryophyllales > Amaranthaceae > Suaeda > Suaeda aralocaspica. The sequence goes on along the minus strand of PYUH01000305.1, from coordinate 397,566 downwards.
ATCAAGAGGGATGAGCAGACTTGTACTTGAAACATTTGTTCATATCAAGGTTTGCATTGGTGCCTTCTAATGTTGAACTGGTTCCTGTACTGGTTCCCCCTGTTTCATTGTTTCGTTGAACAGGTGAACCTGGTTCGATAGTGGTATCAACTGCATTGTACTCATGTGGGTGAACCTCTTAGTCATTATTTCCTTCTCTTATTTCATGAGCTTCTTGATTTTGTGCTTGACCAGACTCTTCCTCTCTAGGAGAGTTGTGTGGTGAGTCTGGTTCAACACCTTTTACTTCTTTAGCTTTTGTAAAGTTTAGCATGCCAATTTCAAACTCAGCATCTTCATCAACCTGCACATGCTTGCTAAACATATTAGTTTCATCAAACAGAACATGGACACTTTCTTCAACACATAGGGTAATTTTATTGAAAACTTTGTATGCCTTGCTGTGTAAAGAGTATCCAATGAAAACAGGCTAATCACTTCTGGGATCAAATTTGTCCAAACTTGATTTACCAATGTTGTGTACAAAGCATTTGCACCCAAAAACGCGTAAGTGTGCAATGTTTGGTTTTCTTCCCCTAAGGAGTTCATAAGGTGTTTTCTTTAGTATAGGTCTCAACATTACCCTATCTAAAATGTAGCAAGCAGTACTCACAACTTTAGTCTAGAAGTTTTGAGGTAGACCACTCTCTAGAAGCATTGTTCTTACCATTTCTTCTAGAGTGCGGTTTTTCCTTTCAACCACTCCATTTTGTTGTGGAGTTCTAGGGGCTGAGAAATTGTGAGATACACCATGATTATTACAGTAGGTAATGAAGTTAAAATTGTCAAATTCAGAACCATGATCAGATCGAAAAGAGACCAGTTGATGATTAATCTTGTTTTAGACCTATATTATCAAGATTTCAAATTCTTCAAAAGTTTCATTTATAAATTTTAGAAATATTGTCCAAGTATAACGAGAGTAATCATCAACAAACAAAAACACATAACTATGACCATTTCGACCTTGTACACGCATGGGCCCACACAAGTCCATGTGCACAATTTCGAATGGTCTAGTGGTGCTTACAATCTTCTTTGGCTTAAAAGAAGACTTGGCATACTTACATTTGGCCCATTCATGACAAATACGTTCTACAACAAAGTTAATGTTAAGTAAGCCTGTAATTAAGTCTTGACACCACAATTTGTTTAGCAAAGAAAAGCTTACATCTCCAAGTCTCTTATGCCACAGCCAATGTTCATCCTCTATAACATTGAGACAAGTGGCATTGGTCTTAGGAATCTGACTTAAAAATTGTTTGTAAACATTATTGTGTCGGAATCCCTTAAAGACCAGTTCCTTTGAACACCGTACCTCTTGCCCTGAGGGTAGCACTAATAACATATCTATTATATCTACTTTTCCCAACATAAGCTTTAGCTTTTCTAGAATCTTAGTGGATACAAAAGAATACGTTGCACCAGAATCAAACAAAACTTTAACAGCAAGAGGGTGAATAGAAAAAGTACCAGTAATCACATCTTTATTAGCATCAGCTTCACTTCGAGCCATCACATTAAGCTTTGTAGTGTTTGAGGTCTTAGTCTGTCCTCCTCCATTTCCACTCCCGTTTCTACTTCCGGCCTGAGGCGTCACCTTTCCGCTCATATTTCCTTGGAAACCCTTTTGTTGTCCTCCAGCTGAATTCCCCCTAGATTGATAGTTCTGTCCCTCCTTTCCTTTGTTCTTAGAGAAGCACTCATACTCACGGTGTCCAAGTTTATTACACAACCGACAAGTCACTGGGTTCCCAGCACAATCCTTTCTTGGGTGATTGTTAGGATAATTCTTGCAAAAGTACACACACCCTCCTTGACTAGCCATATGAGCTCTATTCCCATTTCCAAAAGTAGGCTTTCCAAAGTTTCCCCTATTACCCTGGAAATTGTTGTTGAAACGAGGTTTCTTAAATCCACCATGATTCCCTTGTTGGTTGAAGTTTCCTCCACCATCCTTCCTTTTCTCCCTCGTCTCACCTTCCTTCTGTACCTCCTTCTTCTTTTGGTCTATGGCATACAGGCGTATAGCTCTACTATATAACTCATCCGAAGATTTAAAGATATGTCAAGCTAATTGTGACTGAAGGTCTAAAGGTAACCCTCTTTCAAAACGACTAGCCTTCAACCTGTCAGTTGCTACGGCCTCGGGAGCAAACCTAGACAATTCTATGAACTTAGAGTAGTACTCAATGACAAACTTATTTCCTATCTTAAGCTCTAAAAACTCTTCAGCTTTCTGTTTTTGAAGGAATACAGGATAGAACTTATTACGGATTTGCTCCTGTAACATATCCCAAGTAAACCCTGGTAAAGCTCTAATCACAGCCTTATTTTGTGACCACCATAGATCAGCTTCTCCTCTTCGATTATAAACAACATGGTTCACCTTAAGCTCTTCTGAACACTCAACTGCCCAAACAACTTGTTAAACTCTCTCAACCATCCCTCTAGAATAGTTGGATTGTGCTCTTCTTGGTAAGTGGGTGGCTTACTTTGAGAAATCTTCTTGAAAAGTTCCCCAGTAGGGTCACTACCATTTCCATTTCCTCTGGCAGCTAACTGTTCAGGTACAGTAGCTAATTGCCTCACTACTTCATTCAACTGATTGTTGTTACATTCAGCCATTCTATTTCTCCTGTAGAGGAAAAGACCTTTATATTAAATTATGCCTAACTGTAAGTTAGAACAACATAAACTTATAACATAAAACATTTTCTCATTTCGTCTCACAAAAGAAGTTTCGTGCTTTTAAAGCGAATGATTCACTTTGTTTTGATTCTTTACACAACCATTAAAATAAGAATAAAGCACCTAAGAAATAAAAATAATTCCCTTGGTTCTATTCTACCTGAGGCTTTATTTCATGAAAGAAATTTATTACTTAACTCCTCTTATCATTTCTTATGGCTCACTGCCACTTATTAAAACTAATGTAAACAAGAATCTATATTGTTCAACATTCTAAAAATCAGAAATACTAAACAATATTACCTAAATTGTATCTAAACAAAAATCTCTAAACATTAACATTGTCCTTCTTGTCCCTTGACATCACATACTTCTTTAATATGAATTCAGGATCATCTTTTGTATCATCTTCCATTTCTTCTTCTATTTCTTCTTCAGGATCTAACTCTTCATCATCCTCTTTAGAATCTGTTACCAAGTCTACATACATTGGAATTACTGGATCCGGGTTCTCGATTTCATAACATGAACTGTCCCTTGACTCATCAGTCCTTAAACCAGTAGTAGTCTCCTTTACCATCATGTCTTCACTTCCTTGACTATTTGGGCTTGGTATGGGCGGGTGTAACACCCTGGATTTTCCTAACTTCCTACTTCTCATTTTTTCAGAAATCATATTAAATTAATAAGAATTATATTTATTAAAACTACTAAATATGGAAAAACAAAAGTATTACCGCCACCGTAATAACGGCTAAGGCATTTATAAAAGTACTACAGCGGAAGTCTTAAAACCAAAACAATTTAAAACTAACTTCAAACAATCACAAATTAAAAATGAACATTAAACGTATTACACTTCGGAACCATGTTAATGACCCTTAAAAACCAAGCCAAAACTAAAATTAAAAGTCTTTAAAAATCAAAACATCCAAAATAAATGTTAGTCTTCATAAGCAATTAAAATAAAGCAAAGCTACAAAACGCAGCAAGCACTCTCACTCCATTCCATCATGAAATGACTTATGCCTACTTGTACCAACAACTTTGCTTTTACTAGACAACTACTCACCACAAGTGGGTCATCGTATGGCCAAGTCCAAGACAAAGCCATGCACACAACACAAACAGTCAGCAAAGCCGAGTACATAACTACTAAAGACCATGCAATAACAATAAGAAATAAAACATCCACTCAACTTACCTTTGACAACCTTTTTACTTGTACATGGACTCAATTAAATTAATTACTATATTTAAAATTATGGATCCTGCATCGAACGGGTTTCCTCTTTAAAAATCATCGCCCTATTGGGCACCAACTTGGGAGCAACTCCAAGAAGGTATTACTATGTCACATAAAGTGACGGATATCCAGTGCATTAAAAATAGAAAAAAGTACAATGTCTGGTACCCAATTAGAAGTCATAGATCACTGTTCCATACGACTCCCCCCATTGGTTCATACTCAAGGTATATACGTTCCAAGACTTTTGATGCAAGTCTTCTTACACTTTACGTGATTTAACAAGTTTAACAATGTTATGCCTCTCATGCAACATCACATAAGGAAATGCATCAAATCACATAAGTCAATTTAATTATCTTCAATTTAAGGTGATTCCAAATTAAACTTATGTGTGTCTTTTAATTAAACTGAACCTCTTGTACCACACATTAACTGTGAGTGGCTAATAACTTACTTTTTTCTTGACCACACATTAAACTGTGAGTGGCAACATCTCTATAATTGTTCATAACTTCTTTTAATTATGTGAATAAAAATTCACAACTATCTTTCTTGTTGATTAAGTAACTAACCAACTTAAACTAACTTCCTTCCTTGATCAAATAAACTGTTGGCCAAATTAAATTGATCAAAACATTCCAATTTAAGCTTATAATAAAATTCAACTTCGTATTTAACATGGTGTGCCATAATACTTTAAGAACATGCTACTAAAACTTGTCATGCACATAATTTCATGGTTCAAAACAAGCATACAAGATTTCATGTAATCAAGAATTGTTCAACCATGCATTCTAACATATGTGTTTGTCTTTAATACTTACGTACCTTGTAAAATAACAGTGCTCCGCCACAACTTCTAGAAGTGGACAAGTGAAGTATCCTACCTAAGGAAAAACCGAAACTAAATTAAAACCTTGTTGACAAAATTCTACAACAACTATGACTAACTTATATATTGGAAACTTTGTCCAAAAACTTCCTTATATGGTCTCTATTTAACTCCATACTCCACTTTTCTTTTCTATTGCAATACTATTTAGTTTTCGGGAATTATTTATGCTCTATAAAACCTTAATAATTTATTTATGCCACTTTAGAAAAGTAGACAGCAATCTAAAATTATCAAAACTCCTTGAAAACTTCCGAAAACAACACAAATCAATTATACAATGTATCACTTAACTTATATGATCATTTTATGCTAATTACATACTTTACAAGCCTAATTAATTAATTTATAAAATCTGGACAGCATGTTAAACATGCTTAAAAATCACTTTTAAACTTCATAAAAAATAATAAAATTTATATATATCAATATAAATTGATGTGTGATCATACTAGTACAATTTGGACACTTAAAACTTATTTTAACTTGTTTTTATTAAATTTTCAGATTTATTTATAAACATTAAAGCCATGAAAAACTTATGAAAACATCATAATTTCATGCAAAACACTTCTACAATATACTAACATACTTATGAAATCAATCTAGGCTTTAGAACAATTTTTCATGGGCCAAAACATGTTCATAATGTTTATTCAACTCAAATTCATGATTATAAAATTTGGACAGCTTTATAAATTAAGTTTAAAACCCTTAAAAATCAATCTAAACTTAATAACATCATCATCAATTCACCCAATAATAATCTATGATCATAACATCAAAGTTTAGAACATAAAAATTTATTAAATCATAGCTTCATAAATTTTTCAAACCCTAATCTATAATTTCCTGAACAACAAATTTACTTCATGCCTTAAAACAATTCATACTTATATCAAAACATGATTAAAGTTATAAAAACATGATTAAACATAATTATGAACATGAGTTTGCAAGATTGAATCAAAAATAAAGAAGGAGAAATTTTTTTAATAAAGGGTTCGAAAAATACCAACAAGAGGGGAGGAGGTGCGGCGCAGTGGAAGCAGTGGCGGTGGTCCGGATGGGGTGCGGCTGGGCACGGATCTTGAGGCAGCCCCAAAAAAATATTTTATTTTTCACGGATTTCCGAACTGAAATTTTTTTTTTCTTTTTTTTCGGAAATTTGCATCCTTTTTTTTCCCCCTTTTCTCTCTAGATTTTTGGAATCCTAATGACTAGTATGATCATGAAAATTTGAAATGTTAGGATTTATAGGGTACTTATAGGTCCCAAAGTAGGATTTTGGTGAGGCCCATAAATACTCCTAAATAAATTTGGAAACCTTTGAAATCTATTTTTAGAAGCTTTTAAAATATTTTTAACCATAAAAATATTATTTAAGAACACAAATAACTACTTTCAACCAAACATTGTTATTTCTTTTATTTTTATTAATTTCTTTTTACTTAATATTCCTATTGAACATAACTTTTCAATAAAAATATTAAAATTAGACGAATAAAATACAAAAATTATACATATAAAATTCAAAAATACTTTGTTTAAATATGTGAAAATGTGGGGTATTACAGTCTACCCTTTAAAAGAAGTTTCATCCAGAAACTTTGTGTAAATTAGTGTATGGAATTTGAATAGAGACTACTTTTACTTCATACTTTCTTGCTGAAACACCATGTTGTTGTAAACTTTAGACACTTACTTGACAACTTTTATTAGACAAACATAAAACTTCTTAATTACAAGTCATAGAAACTCATAAAAACTTGCAAAATTGAGGGTAAAAATGCGTGAAAAAGAGGTCACTTTCTACCCCCCTTAAGAATCGAGTTACGTCCCCGTAACTCAACTACTAACCTGAAAAAGCTTTGGGTATTTTTCTCTCATCAAATCTGCAGCTTCCCAAGTAGCTTCTTCAGTTTCTTGGCTAGACCACAACACCTTCACTATTTTGACACTCTTTCTACGAGTATCTCTGACCTTACTATGTTGGATTTTAATTGGCCTCTCTTCACAGGTTAAACTTTAGTCTAACTCTATTGTTTCAGGTTGTAACACATGTGACTCTTCTGGCACGTACTTCCTTAGCTGAGACACATGGAAAACATTATGAACTTTGCTCAACTCTATTGGTAGTGCTAGCTTATAAGCTACCTTTCCAACCCTTTGCAAGATCTCATAGGGTCCTATGTACGATGGGCTCAACTTTCCTTTCTTTCCAAATCTCATCACTCCTTTCATTGGTGATACCTTAAGTAACACCTTGTCGCCAACTTCAAACACAACTTCTTGGCGTTTTGATCTGCGTAGGACTTTTGTCTATCTTGTGCTGCTTGAATCTTTGCTTGTACTACTCTAATTTTCTCGGTGGTCTCCTCTATTAATTGAGGTCCTAGAATCATTGTCTCACTTATGTCGTTCCAACACAAAGGGCTCCTACACTTCCTTCCATACAAAGCTTCAAAGGGTGCCATGCCAATACTTACATGGTAATTATTGTTGTATGAAAACTCAATGAGATCCAAATGATCCTCCCAGTTCCCTTGAAAGTCCATTACACAAGCCCTTAGCATGTCTTCCAAGGTTTGTATGGTTCTCTCTGTTTGTCCATTAGTTGCTGGACAGAAAGCTGTACTCATTTTCAAGGTTGTGCCAAAGTTCTCCTGAACACTTTTCTAGAATTTCAAAAGAAACCTAGAATCCCTATCAGACACGATATCCTTTGGAATTCCATGTAGCCTCACAACATGTTTTATGTAAGCCTTTGCAAGCTGTTCCATTTTCCAAGTCTCTTTCATGGGTATAAACACTGCTGACTTAGTGATTCTATCTACCACAATCCATATGGTATCATTTTGATTCCTCGACTTTAGCAAACAAGTTACAAAGTCCATTGATATGCAATCCCACTTCCATCCTGGTATCTCAAGTTGTTGTACCTCTCCTTGTGGTCTCTTATGCTCAAATTTTACCTTTTGACAAGTAAGACATTTACTCACTAATTCATCCACTTCTCTCTTCATCCTAGGCCACCAATACATCTTCTTTAAATCCTTATACAGTTTATCGCCTCCAGAATGTACTGAATACGGGGTATTATGACCCTCCTCCATGATTATTCGCTTCAAATCCTCACATTTTTGTGGTACACACCACCTTCCCTTATATCTTAAGCTTTCATCCTCATGAATCTTAAAATCCATACGTTTTCCTGCTTTCAGCTTTTCCCTGATTTTGTCCAGTTTCACATCTCCTTCCTGGTTCTTTTTAATTTCCTCGAGTATTGTTGGTTGGATACTAAGATTACAAAGAATTCCTTCCAACTCTCCCTCCTTCACTATTTCCAAACTCAATCTCTCTATGTCCTTACATAGTTCATTAGCAACTACTAAGGTATTCATTCCATGTTTTGTTTTACGACTTAGAGCATCGGCTACCACATTGGCTTTTCCTTCATAGTATTGGATATCTAGGTCATAGTCCTTGATCAACTCGAGCCATCTCCTTTGCCTCATATTTAAATCCTTTTGAGTGAAAAAATTACTTTAAGCTCTTGTGGTCTATGTATATCTTACATTTCACTCCATACAAGTAATGCCTCCATATTTTCAAAGCTAACACTATTACTGCTAATTCTAGAACATGATCATATGATTTCAGTTGTCTCGAAGCATAAGCTATCACCTTTCTATTTTGCATCAACACACATCCCAACCCATTTTTAGAAGCATCACTATATACATCACAAGAGTCACTTCCATCTAGCAAGGTCAGCACTAGAGCTGTAGTCAAACGCTCTTTCAAGGTCTGAAATACTTCTTCCCACTTATTACTCCATTCAAATTTACGGTCTTTCTTCATTAATGAATTCATAGGTTTAGCAATCCTCGAAAAGTCTTTCACAAACCTCCTATAGTAACCTGCTAACCCGAAGAAACTCTGTACATCCGTTACATTCTTCGGTGTAGGCCATTCCTTAACTGCTTCCATATTGGATGGGTCTACTTCAACTCCCTCTTTAGACACAATATGCCCTAAGAATGCTACTTTCTCCAACCAGAATTCACATTTCGAGAACTTAGCATATAACTCATTTTCCCTTAATGTCATCAAGATTGTTCTCAAATGTTCCACATGTTCTTCCTTACTCTTAGAATACAATAAGATGTCATCAATGAAAACGACCACAAAGTTATCTAAAAACCGTTGGAAGATTTTATTCATTAAATCCATAAAAATTGTTGGCGCATTGCTCAACCCAAAAGGCATAAGAGTGAACTCATAGTGTCCATACCTAGTGCGAAAAGCAGTTTTCGATATGCCCTCATTAGCAATCCTCAATTGATGGTATCTTGACCTCAAGTCAATTTTCGAAAACACAGTAACTCCTTTGAATTGATCAGATAAGTCATCAGTTCTCGATAATGGATACTTATTCCTGATAATCACCTTATTTAGCTCTCTATAGTCAATACATAACGTCAAACTCCCATCTTTCTTCTTCACAAACAATACTGGTGCTCCCCAAGGTGAAGCACTAGGCCTAATTTAACTTTTTTTCCAACAAACCTTGCAACTGCTCCTTCAACTCGCTCATTACCGCAGGTGCCATCCTATAGGGTGCTTTGGAAATAGGTGCTGTTCCTAAGACTAAGTCTATGGTAAAGTCAATCTCCCACTTAGGTGGCATTCCCAGAATCTCCTCCGGAAACACATTAAGAAAGTCCCTCACTACTTCAATATCTTCAGGTTTAGCAGTCTCAACATGATCCTTATCTCTCACACTACAAACGTAGATAGGAAAACCTTTCTTCACAAACCTAGCAAACCTCATTACTGACACTACTTTGTTGTGTTTCGGTCTTCCTACCCTCCAATAGCTCACCTTCTTACCCTTCTTCATCAACGAGATCTTCTGTGATTCACATAAAATCTCAGCCTTATGTTTACTTAACCAATCCATCCCTAGGATTACTTCTAAGTCACCTAAATCAAACTCGATTAGGTTAGACTTACACTCCACTCCCTCAATTACAATAGGAACATCTTGATATATCCTTGAACATTACACTTCTTGTCCTGAAAATAACACTATTGACATATCTACTGCATCTACTTTTCCCAACACAGGTTTTAGCTTTTCTAGGAGTTCAGTGGAAACAAAAGAGTATGTTGCACCAGAACCAAACAAAACTTTAACAGGAAGAGAGTGAATAGAAAAAGTACTAGTGATCACATCATTCTTAGCATCCGCTTCACTTCGAGCCATCGCATTCAGCTTTCCAGTGTTTGAGGTCCTAGTTTGTCCTACTCCATTCACACTCCCATTCCTACTTTTGGCTTGAGATGTCACTTTTCCTCCCGTATTTCCTTGGAAACCCTTTTGTTGTCCCCTAGCTGAATTCCCCCTAGTTTGAGAAGTATGTCCCTCCTTGCCTTTGTTCTTAGAGAAGCACTCATACTCACGGTGTCCATGTTTGTTACACAACCGACAAGTCACTGGGTTCCCTGCACAGTCCTTTCCTGGGTGATTGTTGGGACACTTCTTGCAAAAGTACACTTGCCCTCCTTGACTAGCCACCTGTGTCCTATTCCCATTTCCAGAATTAGACTTCCGAAAGTTTCCCCTATTACCCTCGAAGTTGTTATTGAAACGAGGTCTCTTATATCCACCATGATTTCCTTGTTGGTTGAACTTTCCTCTACCATCCTTCCTTTTCTCCCTCATCTCGCTTTCCTTCTGTACCTCCTTCTTCTTTAGATTTATGGCATACAAGTGTGCAGCTCTACCATATAAATCATCTAATTAAGGATTCAAAGATCTGTCCAGATAGTTGTGACTGTAAATCTAAGGGTAACCCTCTCTCAAAACGACTAGCTTTCAACCTCTCAGTTGCTACAGCCTCAGGAACAAACCTAGATAATTCTATAAACTTATAGTAGTACTCAGTAACAGACATACTCCCCATCTTAAGTTCTAGAAACTCTTTAGCCTTCTACTTCTAAAAAAACACAAGGTAGAACTTACTACGAATCTGCTCCTGAAACATTTCCTAATTAAATCCTGGTAAAGCCCTTATTACAACCTCATTTTGTGACCACCACAAATCAGCTTCTCCTCTCAAATAGTACACAACATGGTTCAATTTAAGCTCCTCTGGACACTCAACAGCCCCAAACAACTTATTAAACTCTGTCAACCATCCCTCTAGAATAGTTGGATTATGCTCTCCTTGGTAAGTGGGGGACTTACTTTGTGAAATTTTCTTGAAGAGTTCCCCAACAGGGTCACTACCATTTCCATTTCCTCTTGCAGCTAACTGTTCAGCTACAGTAGCTAATTGCCTTACTACTTCATTCAGCTAATTGTTGTTACGTTCAGCCATTCTATTTCTCCTATAGAGGAAAAGACCTTATTAAATTAAGTCTAACTGTAAGTTAGGACACATTGACTTAAATCATAAAACACTTCCTCATTTCATCTCATAAAAGAAATTTCATTCTGTTAGAGTGAATGATTCACTTTGTCTTGATTGTTTATACAACCATTAAAATAAGAATAAAACACATAAGAAATAAAAATAATTCCCTTGGTTCTATTCTACTTGAGGCTTTAATTCATAAAATAATTTTATTACTCAACTTTTCTCATTACTTCTTATGGCTCACTGCCACTTATTCAAACTAAGGTAAACAATGACTTAAACTGTTCAACTAGACATTAAAAACATTAGAAATCAATAGTTAACTATATCTAAACAAAGTCTCTACATATTGACATTATCCTTCTTGTCTCTTGACATAACATATTTCCTTAGTACGAACTCTGGGTCATCCTTAGTGTCATCCTCCATTTCTTCATCTGTTTCTTCTCCTTCTCCTTCCATGTCCTCCTCAGGATCTGATTCTTCTTTCCCTTCTTCAGATTCGATTACCAAGTAAACATATACCGGGATTACTGGATCTCGGTCCTCAATTTCATAACACAAACTATCCTTTGATTCACCAGTCTTCGAACCCGTAGGAGACTCCTCTACCATTTGGTCTTTACTTCCTTGGCTACCCTCTGGGCTTGGTGCGGGCGGGGTCTTCCCATTTGCATTCATTTGGTGATACTCCTATTCCTTCATAGCAATATATCCCTCCAAGAACCTCCAATCACAACCCCACTGGCCAACAGTATCCTTGTACTTAGAATAGTTTGGAAGGCCTCCAAGAAAATGAAAATCACTAAACTTCGCCTTAATTTTTAAGTAGGGTGAACGGTCTGGTAAACACCTAACAATTAAAGCTGTTACATGGTCAGGGCGATCCCATTGTGGTAATTTCAACATAGTACTCATGTACCAATAGTAGAACCGTATCTTCTAAACATATTGAGGCAGACTTTCGTAGTCTTTCTTCTCCAATATTCCTATTTCAGTATATTTACTAGGCATACTATGTGTCATCTTGCACAAAACTTATAACTAATGGTCCATCCTTCCCAAAACAAAACAACAAAAACTAACAGTTATACAAAAGGAGGTCTTGTGGCTAACATACAATTTTCTTTACACCCAACTATTCACATAAGCATCACCTTAAACATAAACCTTAATGCATGAAAGAACAAAAATAAAGTCTATCCTACATGCCTAAACTTCCTACCCAAGCTCACCACATGGTATTAAAGCAATAACACATAATACATACCTAAATTCCTTTGATACCTGCACACATAATATATTTTTCCAAACTTTCCATTTTCAAAAATCACTATTTTTAGAAAAATTCCATTTTCAAAAAGTTTCTAATTTAAGAAATTCTTCTTTCCAAAAATAAAACTTAGGGTACCCCAAAATAAAATTCATTTTACTTGAAAATCTAAGCTCTGACACCACTTTGTAACACCTTGGATTTTCCTAACTTCCTACTTCTCATTTTTCCGGAAATCATATTAAATTAATAAGAATTGTATTTATTAAAACTACTAAATATGGAAAAACCAAAGTATTACCGCCACCGTGATAATGGCTAAGGCAGTTATCAAAGTATTACAACGGAAGTCTTAAGACCAAAACAATTTAAAACTAACTTCAAACAATCTCAAATAAAATATCAACTTTAAACTTATTACACTTCGGAACCATATTAATGGCCCATAAAAACCAAACCAAAACTAATATTAAAAGTCTTTAAGAAATCAAAACATCCAAAATAAATGTTAGTCTTCATAAGCAATTAAAATAAAGCAAAGCTACAAAACACAACAAGCGCTCTCACTCCATCTCATTATGAAATGACTTATGCCCACTTATACCTACAGCTTTTCTTTTACTAGAAAACTACTAACCACAAGTGGGTCATCGTAGGGCCAAGTCCAAGACAAATTCATGCACAAAAAACAAACAGTCAACAAAGCTGAGTACATAGCTACTAAAGACTATGCAATAACCTTTGACTACCTTTTTACCTGTACATGACCTCAATTAAATTAAATACTATATTTAAAATTATGGGTCCTGCATCGAAGGGGTTTCCTCCTTAAAAATCATCGCCCTATTGGGCACCAACTTGGGAGCAACTCGAAGAAGGTATTACTATGTCACATAAAGTGATGGATATCAAGCGCATTAAAAAAAGAAAAGAGTACAACGTCTTGTACCCCAATTAGAAGTCATAGATCACTGTTCCATACGACTCCCTCCATTGTTCATACTCATGGTATATACGTTCCAAGACTTTTGATGCAAGTCCTCTTACACTTTACGTGATTTAACAGGTTTAACAATGTTATGACTCTCATGCAACATCTCATAAAGACATGCATCAAATCACCTAAGTCAATTTAATTATCTTCAATTTAAGGTGATTCCAAATTACACTTATGTGTGCCCTTTAATTAAACTGAACCTCCTGTACCACACATTAACTGTGAGTAGCTAGTAAGTCACTTTCTTCTTGACCACACATTAAACTATGAGTGGCAACATGTCTAAAATAATTGCTCATAACTTCTTTTAATTATGTTAATAAAAATTCATAACTATCTTTCTTGTTGATTAAGTAACTAACCAACTTAAATATAACTTCCTTTCTTGATCAAATAAACTACTGGCCAAATTAAACTGATCATAACATTCCAATTCAAACTTATAAAATTCAACTTTCTATTTAACATGGAATGCCATCATACTTTAACAGCATGCTACTAAAACTTGTCATGCACATAAATTCATGATTCAAAACAAGCATACAAGATTTCATGTAATCAAGAATTGTTCAAGCATGCATTCTAACTCTTATGTTTGCCTTCAGTACTTACGTAACTTGTAAAATAATTGTGCTCCGCCACAACTTCTAGAAGTGGACTAGTTCAAAGTCTCCAACGTAAGGAAAAATCGAAACTAAATTAAAACCTTGTTGACTAAATTCTATAACAACTAAAACTAACTTCTATATTGGAAACTTTGTCCAAAAACTTCCTTATATGGTCTCTATTCAATTCCATACTTCACTTTTCTTTTCTATTGCAATACTGCTTAGTTTTCAGAACTTATTTATGCTTCATAAAACGTTAATAAAATTTTTATGCCACTTTAAAAAAGTAGACAGCAATCTAAATTTATCAAAACTCCTTGAAAACTTTCGAAAACAACACAAATCAATCATACAATATATTACTTAACTTATATGATCATTTTATGCTAATTACATACTTTAAAATCTTAATTAATTTATAAAATCTGAACAGCATGTTAAACATGCTTGAAAATCACTGTTAAACTTCATAAAACATACTAAAATTTATATATATATCAATATAGAATTGATGTGTGATCATACTAGTACAATTTGGACACTAAAAAACTTATTTTAACTTGTTTTCATTAAAATTTCAGATTTATTTATAAACTTTAAAGCCATGAAAAACTTATAAAAACATCATAATTTCATGCCAAAACACTTCTACAATCTACTAACATATTTATGAAATCAATCTAGGCTTTAGAACAATTTTTCATATGCCAAAAGATGTTCATAATATTTATTCAACTCAAATTCATGATTTAAAATTTGGGCAGCTTTATAAATTAAGTTTAAAACCCTTAAAAATCAATCTAAACTTAATAACATCAACATAAATTCACCCAATAATAATCTATGATCATAATAGCAAAGTTTAGAACATAAAATCATAGCTTCATAAATTTTTCAAACCCTAATCTATAATTTCATGAACAACAAAATTAATTCCTGCCTTAAAACAATTCATACTTATATCAAAACATGATTAAACTTATAAAAATATGATTAAACATAATTATGAAAATGAGTTTGCAAATTGGATTAAAAATAAAGAGGGAGATATTTATTTTTATATATAAAGGGTTCGAAAAATACCAACAAGAGGGGAGGAGGTACAGCAGCGGCAGCGTCCGGCGGTGGTTCGGCTGGGGTCCGGCTAGGTACGGATCCCGAGGAAGCCCCCAAAAAAAATTTTTTCAGTCGGATTTTCGAACTGAAACTTTTTTTTTCAGAAATTTGCAACCTTTTTTTCTCCCTTTTCTCTCTAGATTTTTGGAATCCTAATGACTAGTATTGTAGCACCCTGGATTTTCTTAACTTTCTACTTTCTAATTTTTTCGGAAAACATTTTAAATTAGAAGATATTGTTATAGAAAGAGAGTTTTAGAGGAGAGTATTAGGAAATAATAGATTCATATTCATATTATTAAATCATGAGGGAGTACATACATATATATAGACATGGGAAACAATTAGGGTTTCCTTAGAGAATTATAAACCTAGTATGTAGAATATACTAGAATAATCATAGGGGTATAATAGGCATCCACTAAATACATATATTATATAACACTCCCCCTTGGATGACCATTATCGAATAGTATGCCTCGTTAAAACCTTACTAAGAAAAACCCTGTGGGAACAAAAACCTAGTGAAGGAAAAAGAGTACATCACTTTCGTAATACGCTTTATGATGTTGCCTCATTAAAAACCTCACCAGGAAAACCCAATGTGGGATAAAACCATGGTTAAGGGAAAAAGAGTGCAACACGTATTTTCTCCCCCTAATGAATGCATAACTTAATTGAGATCTTTTAGAATAATGAACCCAACGTCTTTGGTAGTAGCTTCGCACTTGAAGTAGAATAAAATTCAACTCCTTGTTAGTTGATCCTTCCTGATTGGACTTCAATCTTCAACATGAGATATATTCATTTCTCCCAATTATTTTCATTGTTTTCGAAGATGAGTGATCCGTGACTCAATGTTTTTCAACTTGTAATCACTTGAGCATTACCTAATTTTCTTGTAATTATTACTCTAATCCAATAATTAAGTACTCATGAAATCCCAGTTTTGACATTTGAAATCATGATCCTTATTAGTATAAAGCTAGATATGATTGATGAAAGTTTAATGATAGTTAATATGAGTATAATGAATGAATGAAATCACTTGTTTAATTATGTTTTTCTGCTATTCTTTCATGACTTTTACAAGCGTCTACCCATTGTATATCTCAATACATATGACAAACTCCCAACAAAGCATATATATCATATAGGATCTTCGTAAATTGACTAAACTTCATATTTATTATCGTAAAATATATTTGTGAGATTGCATCTCCAATAATAATACATCTCACATCACACTCCATGTACGTATCCATGCATGATCTCATGCTGACTCCATCCATAAACTAAGATGGTGTATGAGTAACTCACTTATGTCATCATATACATCAATTAAGATGGAGTATATTCCGAGAATCAATTAGGCTGACAAATTAATATAGTATCATAATTTGGGGAACCATATTCCTATAAAATATCCTCAATTATGTGTGTCAATAGTGATATTTGCGTTCACATATTCTAGTAATCTTTAGGATGGATATGATTACTAGAATAAGCATGTTTATAATTTATATGACTTTGATTAAAAGACTAAATTTATAATATGCCAAAATGATACATACTTTTCTAAGCGGTCATGTTCAATGTGTTTAATGTAAAGCTTGTAATCAGATTTATTTTTGTGAAAGCCACGAATTTGTGAATGTGTTGATGTATAGTTGGTTCCTGAACACAATTCAACCTCATTATTTATATAGTATGGTGTAGTTACAATCTCCATTTGTTGCATAATCCGTATGATGCCTTGTCTCTTATGAAATTAAAACAATTATTTGATTTAAAATTGAATATGTTTGTAATTATCCAATATTTTTTTGTGTTTAATTGATTTTTTTCAGATTTTAT